>BDUI01004146.1:18945-44862 GCA_002335545.1 Apodemus speciosus
AACTGAAATGCTCTATCTTAAGTTACTAATTTCCAGGTATAATTTATTTTAAGAAAGATGACTTTGCTGATTGACAGCTCAGCAGCATGCTCAAGTAAGATAAATGAAACTCTTAAATGTAGAAGAAAATTGTTCTTTCTTTTATATTGAAGGAGYGGGACCCACTCCAATGAAGGGTGCTTTAAAAGATACACAAATATAAAAAGAAGGTGCAAAAAGGACAGGACAACTCAATTTCTGCCAAATTCCACAAGAGGAAAGTGTTTGAGTGGTGTAGACAGAGGGTATATGGGTATCCCATGCCTTGAAAGGGTGTGGTTAGATGAGATGACAGACAACAGTCATGTAGATGAGTTAAAAGAAACATCTGAAAATGGTAAGAGCCAGTTTTCTCTATTTTAGGGAAATGGTTCTCTCTCTCTCTCTCTCTCTCTCTCTCTCTCTCTCTCTCTCTCTCTCTCTCTCTGTGTGTGTGTGTGTGTGTGTGTGTGTGTGTTTGTATGTCTTTTTAAAGAGCTCATTACAGTATCAATGCAGTGATTGTCAGTTAAAGACCATTACATCCTGATAGCTACACAGTCTGTCTCTCACGTTCCCTGAGCACTATATGGAACCATTTCTTTGAATCCAGTGACTTTTGGGACATCACTAATCTTCTGTGTCTTCACATTAATCAGCAAGCCCACTTACACTTCCCAAGTAGATTTTTTGAACATCTCAGCTGCTTCCAGTGGGTTAGCTGCTGKGAGTATCCYAGGGCCTACAATGATGATGGCAGAGACTTGTTTTCCAATCACTTTTTTTTATTAGATATTTTCTTTATTTACATTTTAAATGCTATCCCCTTTCCTAGTTTCCCCTCCGAAAACACCCTATGCCATCCTCCATCCCCCTGCTCACCCACCCACCCACTCCTGCTTCCCTATCCTGGCATTCCCTTATTCTGGGGCATTGAGCCTTCTCAGAACCAAGGGCCTCTCCTCCCTCTGATGTTCAACAAGGCCATTCATTCTCAGCTACATATGCAGCTGGAGCCATGGGTCCTTCCATGTGTAGTCTTTGGTTGGCATTTTAGTCCCTGGGAGCTCTGGGGGTACTGGTTGGTTCATATTGTACTATTGGCCAAGGAACCCCTCCTATTTCTAATTGAACTCCTGGAGCCAAGGGAAGAAACTCTGTCATGCTTACTCAGAGCCAAAAATCAAGCCAATCATAAATTCACAGTGATTCCCTGTCACTCCCACCTCTGCTTTGATGTATTTTGCAGTAGCTAAAAGCCAGCAGAGCTCATTTCTGCAATGAGGCATGCCTGATGCCCACTTCCTGAAATCCTTTCACAACTCCTGGCAAATGGATATTTTCTAGATCAGCTCTGCTCAGGAAGTATTTTAAAGATGCCATCTTGATGCTGTTTTTTCCCAAAAACTGTGTTTCTTATACCAGCAAATATCCCGTCTTCAAATACTAATAACTCAAGGCATTTTGCGAGATTTGTCAATTCCTCCATCACATACAGAGTAAAATCATTCAGAATATCAACATGAGTTTGAAGATGCAAATGCTGAGTCCCAAGGTTTTTGCTAGCTATAGCAGCTCTCTGCTCTCCAAAACATCAGCAGACAAATATAGATTGGTCTCCTTGTTCTGCATAAGYTTGAGAAGTTTTGAAGCAAGTGGGTGGATTCCAGGCAGCTCTGCTTATGAAACAAAGCCAAGGTCTTTCCACATTTTCTTCTCAGGAGGGGAAAATCCATTATAACTAGTAGCTAGGAAAAGAGCCTCCTGGATGAATCAATGAACCTTTTTGTCRTAGGAAGTAGTTAAAAAATTGGCACCAAGTTTCCACACTATACATTGCTAGTGACACTCTGCCTGCAGTCTCACCACTTCTAGACTAGCCCTATGCAGTGATTGACCACAGTTCTCTTGCTGTGGATTCTGCTCACATTCCCATCCATCCATCCCCTATGGTCAGTGATCCCAAAGCCCACTAACTCAGGAAAATCAAAACTCTATATGCTTGGAATTTATGTCAGATTTACATCAGTAAACTCTCACCCCCCCAAAAAAAATGCCCACACAATGAACTCAGAGCCAATCAATATTGGTATAAATTGCCCACCCTAGATATGACAAATTGTCCTGTAATTATCCATCCCTTATAAGATGGCTACCTGTGGCTACCTGTGGCTATTTAAAGCCATGCAGAATCTGGATCATCCTGTTCTTCCTCCATCTTCCTTCCTTCTCTCTCTGTCCCTGTGTCTGAAAACCTTAGCTCTGCCTCCCCTTTCCCTGTTAAATCAGAGGCTTCTAGTTACATTAATATTTAAATTGATTGGACAAGAAAAATTCTGCTACATATCACCCTTTCTCTTCAAATAAAACTTTTTTCTCTCAAATATAAATTGAGCACAACTATTATCATTTTGTAATTTATAAAGTACAAGATAGACCTAATACCCACTCCATCATTTTTGTCAATAAAAATAGAACATTCTATCATCCATCCTAACTTAAAAGACTTATAATTCTACACCTTACTCATATCCTGTCTTTAGATTGTATGCCATCTGAAAACCATTCTCTCAAATCTATATCATCCTTCTCAATGCTAAACAGCTTGGGTTGGCTATGAGACTACCAGTCTTCAACCCCATCAGAAATCCAAGAATGACTAATATTACCTGAAAATATGAGAAGCACAAAATATAACTTCCAAAACTTAGCCGATTTATAGAGACTGCTGATCACCTGGATAGTCCATTATAATTTACAACATTGGAACATCAGTCTGCAGCCTTCTGGCCCAGGATCATCTGACAGATCTTTGTAAGGCAGAATTTTGAAGGACTGATTACTCTGTCTTGGCAGAGATTATCAGTTGACTCTTCCACACAGTGTGTCCTTTTTCTGTACGTAATTTTGTCTGTAGATGAAACGAGGCAATACTTGCTTAGTGGCTGTCTCACCACAACTGAAGCAATTCCTCTGATGCACATTTTCTCCTTTCAATCCAAGAAAGGGGTGCTGTCAAGAGCATACAAGTATCTAGTCAAAGGATCATTAATAAAGAAATTTCCATAAATGTCATATTCTATGGCCTTCTGACACCTTTGAAGACTATTTATCTACCCAAAGCATTTCTGAATTCTTAAGCCTTGACTACTCTTGCCCATTTCTAATTAAAATATCTGAAAACACCCTAACAATAAACTCAGAGCCATGAATTTGCTATTTGGTCCTTAACTCACAGGCTTAAACATCTCAGATCAGTTTATAATACAAGTTATAGAAGGACTGGGTCCACGCCTTGCACTTTTAAATTTTTTCTATCAATCAAAGAAATGAAAGGTTTTATCAATGAAACCTTGATTCTGCATCAAAATAAATTCTGTACCAAAATAAGAAATTATGACTCAAACTTAGTAACAATTATAAAGATTTTTATCAAATAAGATTATGCCTATACAATCAATTCTAGATATTTCCTCCCTGTTCAAATTATGACTATTTCTAAATTCCCCAGGAAGGCAACCTTAGAAAAACCACCTCCAGCCCCCTAAGTTCAAGGAACCAAGACAATGATTCTCCATAACTTCTTCAAGCTGAATGTAGGCATTGAGATATTTTTGAAGGGGAGGAGAAGAGTAGGGAAAAGGAGGGAGTTGGTTGGCCTTACGAAGGCCACACCAACGACTGTATTAGTCTCTGATGTCTGTGTCCTGAATGGATCTGGCTGAAAGTTCAAGACATCAGGAGTTCAAGCAGGTCAGATTAGTATGTCTGACAATGGTTCTCACCAAAGCTATATATCCTGTAATATACAAATCTCAAAACAACTTTYAGTATCCTCAAAATAACTTTTTTGTTTGATTCTTTGAAATCTAGTTCTCTGTGGGTGTCCCTCTATCAAATTTGATCCATATAGCTCTGGAAGATGTCCAGAGCCTAAGCATGTTTCTCCCAAATCAGTATATCCTTCCGCCAGTAACCAGAAAAACCTTTGTTTTAACCTCTCTCCCAGAGGAATAATATAACCACAAAACTCAAAATCACACCCATTTTTGAAAATTTAAAAAATCCAAAACAAATGAAGTAAACTAAAATACTGTATGTGCCTATTCTTAYGCTTTTTCTATTTTGCCATGCAGGATAATAACCCAAAATTCCCATGAAGCCCACATTAGACAGAATTTGAGTACCCTGTAAGACTTARGAGAGCAATATATCTTTATGCCATCTTTAAAATAATTGATTCTATACCTGCTTATAAGCAGGCAGCTAATCAAACAGGCTTAAAACCCAGAATTCCTGTGGAGCCCACGTTTGACAGAACCTGAGTATCCTGTAAGACTTAATAGAGCAATATGCCTTTATACAAATTAATTCAAATTTTCACTAATATCTGCCTATAGGAAGCAGGTAGTTTTTACTTGTTAAGCTCTCTGCCTRTAGTGGCCATCCTGTTATACCACCTACCTGTTTAGCTCTCTACCTGGAGCCACAGACATTTATTTATTAATACCTGTTATAATATCTATCTGTTGATCTCTCTACCTGGAGCCATAGACATTATTAATTCATACCTGTTCATAGCAGATAATTATTACTGTACTCTTTACTTGGAGTCAGTGACTGATTTTCCCTATCCTAGTTCCAAACCACTGACAGAATTCCCCATGTGATTCAGACAAAATCTGTATTTAAATCTATCCTAAAAGCAAATAATCCCCACATTATAAATTCACAGTTAAATCAATGTCTGCCCCAAGATGTAGGCAGCTTCCATTCTCCCACTCTGACTCAGACCAGAAATCTTGTCCCTTTCCACAGAAGGAGACCTCAGAGCCCCCTTTCTTTTCTTTAAGGTTCCCTCGCTTGAGTCCATATGACTTGTCCCAGCACTACCTTTCTCTCATAAAATAAAACTCTAACTCTCGGTCTAATAATATTAAATTTCTAGTGGATTCTTGCCCAACACATTGTTCCACCACCTGTTGTGAGAAATACTAAAAAATCTTTTTTATTAATCAATCAGATTTATATATCAATAAATTCTGAATTCACAAGACACCTACACAATAATTTCAGAGCCAATTGATAATGATGCAAGCTGCCCACCTAGATTAGACAAGTTATCCCAATTATTCTATCCTTTTAAGATATTCATTGCTACCTGTAGCTATTTAAAGCCACACAGAATCTGGATTGTCTTCCTTTCCTTCCATCTTCTTTCCTTCTCTCTCTCTCCTCATCCTCACTCTCTGTCTCCATCTCCCCCAAACCTTCAAGCGCCACCTTCCTTCCACTGCCCAGTCCCTGKCTCTAGCCTTTATTTTACAAGTTAAGGTGGGGAGAAGGTTCACAAGAAGTCACCTGAGGATGTTATTCACTCCTTGTCTGCAGCACCTCTTAGGAAAGAAGAATTAGCATCAAAATACAAACAGTACCAGGACTATCCTCAATACTTCCCCCTTTTTGTCCAAGTAAAAGGCTCTTTTATCTTGGATATAAATTGAGCACAACTATTACAAGATAGACCTAACACCCAGTAAATCAAAACTCTAGAAGCGTATAATTAATCAGTCTGATTTATATAAGTAAATTCTCACCCCACAAAACGCCCACACAATGAACTCAGAGCCAATTGATATTGATATAAATTGCCCACCTAGAWAAGACAAATTGTCCTGTAATTATACATCCCTTATAAGATATTCATAGCTACCTGTGGCTATTCTGTGCAGAATCTGGATCATCCTGTTTTTCCTCCATCCTCCTTCCTTCTCTCTCTGTCCCTGTGTCTGAAAACCTTAGCTCTGCCTCCCTTTCCCCTGGCAAATCACAGGCTTCTTTTTGTTTTAATATTTAAATTGATTGGACAGGGACAATTCTGCTACACCTTTTTATTCTCTCGACAATCTCAGCTCCCCGCCCCCACCCCAACCCACTGCTGTACACTGCACACCCTGAGAGCTTGAAGCGTATCCTCACCTCTATTGTATCAGTCACCTTCAGGTCCTCCTGCTGAAGAACTTCAACAGACTCCAAAATACAGGCCTTACTCATGACAACATCCTCACCGCCAGACAGGTTGCTACTGGATTAATCTCTCCATCTACAAGACATTTGGTATCATAATCCTTTCTTCTTTTTTCTAGTGAGCATGGAAATGTGACTGGTTGAACGTATCACTGTAGCTAGTGGCTGTGCTGTGTAACCCACATCTCAAGCAGTTTGAAAYAAAATGTCTGTGACCTGACAGAAGACATGGGTGAGACAGATTGCCTGTGACAGGCATCTTGAACAGTACCAGAGAATCTACTGTTCACTTCCAGTTACGTCTTAAGTTTTCTTATTCCATCCATGGAATTAGCTATGTTCAATGAGAAATATTGAAATAAGGAGACTGGCATGAATTTTCTATTATTTAACATGAAGATAACATAAAGAACAGCTATCCAATCTAATGGAAAATAGAAACATTATTATTTTATCAAAGGCAGCATTTTTATGGCAAATTTACTCTTTTCTTTATTGGAAACCAAATATTTTAAAGTACATTTTATTTCTGCCTGAGATTCAAGTTATAGTATGATAACACACTGTTAGCTTTAATATACTATTTCACACTATATGCATCATACATCAATAATATAATAATATAATATAATAATATAAACCATGTGTTTATATTAAAATATTACTGTGCTTTTGAAAAAAGCAATTTAAAATTTACAGGAAAGTTCTAAGAATAATTCTGATCTTTTTCACCCAGAGACTTAATTTAGCTTATTCTCTTGTTTCATTATTTTACTATCCTGGTTAGATGCCCCCATTAAGCTAAAATATTAATATACATATTAATAAAATATTTCCTATTAACCTCTCCATTCAGTAATTTCTAAATCCCATTGGAAGTACTCTTTCTTTAGGCCATAAAGTAGAGGTATGAACTCACTTTTCTGCCATGGCTATCCAATTAACAATGGTTTCCTCCAATTTTGACAATATTATTGTTGTCATCCTTTTTCTGTGTGAAAATGAACATATTTTCAGAACTTTTTCTGTTCCACTAGACCATTTCAGTGGGAGAAGTTTTAGTGAAGTTTGCTTCCACTATCTACAACCTGACCTTTCATGATTGAACATACATCCAGAGTCATTAATTTATATTTTAAGCAATCTAGCATGCCATTTCTCTTAGGCAGGAAGATAAGCCTCTCAGTTAGCAAATACTATCTATTCGAGAACTTGTTGTGCAACATCAGGTTGTGGGCTCAGTTTGCGCTAGTTGAGTGTACTTTTTTAATTCAAATACTCATTCTATGAAAATTGAAAATGAATAGTCTGTGAGGTTAGCAGGTAATATTTTATTAATATATATTAATATTTCAGCTTAATGGGAGAATATAAATAGAACGGTAAAGTAGTATGCCATCAAAATACCTTATGATCTTGGCAAGAGCATTTTGTTTTGTTTTGTTTTGTTCTTTTCTTTCTTATTTTTTTTAGAAGACAAAATCTGTCTGTGTAGCAGAGGGTGGCTATAGGCTTCGAGTACCAATTCTTTAACCTCTGGAGTGATTCACCATCATTTGTTTTTTAAAACAACATGCCAAAAATGACTTACCTAAAGGAAAAGACCATATTTTTAAAATGTGAACTTCCGTAAAAGTGCTCCAAATATTAAAAGACAASATACAGAATAGWAAATTGTATCAGCAATGCATATATTTAACTGACAGTTTCTACCAACATATAAAGTCCATCTACAAAACAATATACAGAGAAGAGAGAACATGAGGGGGAAGACATGAAGAAATACTAAGATAAAGTGTTAGTCACAATAAATAATAAGCAAGTGAGATGATGTTATGAGAAAAATGCTAATTGATACAATGATTCATAAATAATGTATCAAAATTATTAAAATTGAAAGRATTAACAAAATGAAGTAATGTCAAGTATGTAAGATATTAAACCTAACCAAAATGCTGATGATTATACAACCAGAGTCAATCAATAAACACCTTTTAGATGACCACTTCTGTGCATCAGCTTGTACATAATTACTTTAGTTTTACATAGTTACAAAGATTTGTAAGATACGTTTGTCAGGTGGAGATTTGTTTTGATCATTATTTTCATTCCTATTAAGGTCCCAAGTACATCAAGTCAGTGCAGGATACTTGTCCAGATGAGAGATTATTATCCCACCATAGGATATGTTGTACATATGTACACGTAACTGTCTCTGACCAGTGGGCTTCTTATTTATTAAATTATGTGCAAATAGACTATAAATAAACATGCAAGTCCTCACTTGAAATAATGACCATTATAATATGACCTAGAAACTGATAAAGCCCTTACTCCCAACTCCTTTGGTACAACTCAGATGTAATATTTAAAACATATTTAAAATAACTTGGTTGCTAGTAAACTTGACAAATAAAACTGCAAAACCCTTCAAAAAAGCTGTAGAAATTCCTTAAAGGCATGAACCCTCAAAAAATAAAGAAAAGCACCCAAATAAACTACATTGTGTTATAAGCAAAATACACTGTGCCAGAGAGAACAATCTGTGTCCAGCTGTAAAAAATACTGCAGAAGAAAATGGGGGAAGGAGTTCAAGCTCCTGAGCTTGATGCTGTCTGTAGATACTTTAATGTAAAATTGACACTTTTATTCTGGAATGGAACCCTGAAAAGAAACAGACACTCTAAATTTTCTGCATGTGCACAAAGGCATGTATGTGCATGTGTGTGTATGTATGCATTTATACATGTGTGTATGCATGTGTGTATGCATGCATTTGTGCATTGTGTGTTTGTATGCTTGTGTATGTGTTTGTATGCATGCATGCATGTATGTGTGTATTCATGCATGTGTGTATGTATGTGTGCATGCATGCATGTATGCATGTATGTTTGTGTTTATATGAGTGTATTTGTGCATATGTGTGTATGTGTGTCCATATGCAAACTCGCATGGCATGATGGGAATCTGCAAAGACATTAGACCTCTTCTACATATACATATATTGAACTCAGGGCATCAGGATTGTGCTGTAATCTCTACCCGCATTGCCATCTCACAATACCATATTTTACACTAAGTTAGTACCATACAGTACACACGCAATATACATAATTCTACTGAAATAAAAAAAATTTAACTCCCAAAACATATATAAACATCAAAAGTGGTACTGGAGTGGAAATAGTACTATGGTGGGGTTAGTACTAGGCGGGGGGGGGGGGGGGGGGGGGGGGGGGGGGGGGGGTGGCTACCTGAGGTTAATACCTCTGTTACTAAATTTACCGCATTAAACTTGCTTTTAGGAATTTTAAGTCAAGCTGAGACCTCAAATGCTAACAGACATAACTGAGTTGTAGGTAAATTTTTAAATATTTGTGAAATGTAGATCTTCTCTTCAAATAAAAAATATACAGACACATAGGTGCCTGCTCTAAATTAAGTGAAGTTGAAATAGGATTTAGTTCTTTCTGTTTTGTTTGTTAGAAATATGGTCTCATGTAACTGGCTAGCATGTAATTATCTATGTGGATAGGCTGGTTTTAAACCCAGAGATGCACTGGCTTTTCCTGTCCAGTGATGTGAATAAAGGTATAGTTCACCAGGCCCAGCTATTTCAAAATATATAATACCAAATACCTACTCCTAAGTTTCCCTTCAGTACTTGGTGTATCATTCTTTCTTTACRGTTCTTAAGATGTAGTTGCAACTTTTACTATGAAAGTAACTGAGAAAAAAGCACACACAGGAAAAGCTATTTCTCATAAAAATGCCTCAAATACCAAGCAATGGCACTAATCTCAAAAACTGATTTGTGATTGGCTTTCGGGAAGATGAACAGGGTAGATTTATATCCTAGTTGAAAGCTCCAAGCACGGAATATATTTAACACATTGTTCTTCCTTTCTGTGATGCATTAAGAACTGCTTGCAAAAGAAACTCAGACAAGCCTGGAGACTGTGCCTCCTCCACTTGCTCTTATCTTCCAAAGCTATCCTACTGGATCTCCACAGAGAGTTCTGGAGACAAGAGTACTTCCAGACAGAGGTGCAGCACTGGAGTCAAGTTGCTGGGATCACTATATAAGTATTTCATATGAAGGTCATTTTTCTCTCCTTTGATAAATCCCATTATTCTAGGAATTTCAAATTTTGTAAGACATAAATCTCCTAACCTATATACTGTGAAAGAATGAAATCACGCATCTCAAGGATGAAGACAACAGTTGCAGAGAAGTCTGCCATACTGTGGTCTCCAAGTTGAATAATTTATACTGGATGCTCAAAGCAATCAATTTTTATACTTTCCTGCCTGTTTTCATGTTCTTAAGCTTAGAAATTTCTTACACTTTGGAAATGTATTATTTTAAATGAAACTTGAATAGCAAAGTGATAGCTAACATCCAAGAATACATCTGACTATCAGAGGATTCAAGGATACAAGAATCATGATGTTCTGGGGAGGAAAAAATATGGCACACCTTGCTGTCTACACAAACAGGACAGCAATGGCCCAGTGTCTTTTTCTCCCTTTACCATTTACCTGAAGTCACACTGACATGAACATTGGTTCCAAGTACACTAAGCCAGAGACAATGAAGGAACTTTCAAACAATGGGTATTTCCACATCCCACCTTCCTCTGTCAGATCATGATTGTTCTATAATTAGATATAGTCTATTATCACCACTGAATACTCCATAATTATAAAAGTTTTGTTTTCTCACACTGTGTGAAAAATCATTTCTTATATAAAATCAATATTCTCATAAATTAGAGTAACAAATAACAGGGATTAATATAAAGTGTATTGAGATTATACTAAAAATTATATTAATTTATATTAAAATATAAAACTATATCAGAAATTAATAAAAAGTATAATGAAAACCCTGAGTTGGATTTTGGATTTGAATTGATGGCAATTCAAATATTATATAAGTACTAATTTCTCCAATTTTGTTAAAATGACTATTTCCACCATATTGAATACGTATTAACTAGTAAGTTGTCAATGTCTTCTCTTTTGTATACTTCTAGTCAGAACATTGACAGGAAAATATTTCAGTGATTGTATAGTCCTATGAAGTGATTGCACAGTAATATGAAGAATTCTAGCACAACACATCTCTATAATCCTATTTTAATGCATTACTTTAAAACAATATTTAAAAGATAAAGATAATTTTGAGCTATTATATTAGCTCATTATTATCATTTTTAAATGCCACTAATTAAAAGCCCAATAAGTTTAAAAAATGACATCTCATCTTTGCCGTTTGCTTCCTCAACTATAATGAATCTAAGGGGACAAAATGCGATACATCAAATTGAAGTGGATCAAAAAGCTAAATCTGATAGAATTAAGATTATCACATTCCCAAGAAATTTATGCTTATCCCAGAAGCTGGTATTACACAATAATATAATTCAGCAGAAACAAATCTCAGTTTGGGAGAAGAGCAAGGAAAGGGGTAAAAAAGCTGAATGAGAAAAGAACACAACTGGAAAACTAAGTTGCCTATTCCATGTCAAACATTTAGATAAGAAAAGACCAGGCTGGGCTTGAGAGGAACCGGTCTGGCAAGGCAGACTCGCTCAGAACCAATAGGAAATTAATGCTTTCTGACAACAAACCTTAAGCATAAATTTTCATCGTATGTTTTAAGTAAGAAAATCAATGGCTTGAATTTATTTGAATGGTTTAGTTTGATGATTCAGAGATTATAAAAGGAACAGTTGCTATACACAAAAAAGGAAAATGGAGAAGGGGATATTCAACCTGGTACATATCCTCTGAGCAAACTGATTATGTGACCAGAAAATTGGTATGGAATTTGTTCTGAAGATAAATTTAGGAAGCACCCATGAAGGATAAGGAGAACTCAGTGAGAATGGAGGATCAAATAACCACAAAGGGAAAACTGAGGGCTGGGGAAATAGCATCACAAGCTAAGTGTGCTTGATACATGAGGACCTGGTTCACACTCCCATCATCCCACACTTAAAAAGCCAACTGTGGCTATGAGTGACTATAACTACAGAACTGTGGTTAAGGAAGAGACAGGAGGATCACTAGGGGAATGCTTGTATAACACTAGCATGGCTCTAGGTTTGCCTGGGAAATCCTAACTCAAAAGAAAATGCTGGAGAGGTACAGAGCAGGATGCCCAAAATCCTCATCTGCATTTGATACGTGCCTTTTACACAGAAGCCAAAGCAGCAACTATTCAAAATGGAGAGAGGTCAGTGATAGAGAGCCCAGAGAATTTTCTCATAGGCCAGATCTAAAGCCCAGTTTCCCAAGAGGAGCCTGCCTGGAGTTAGATGGCAAAGGCTTAGTGACAATCTGTACAAGCATTAACTAATGCGCTTGTTCTAAGGTCAGCATTTCCTCTGAAGAAATTAAGAAAGCTGCAGTTACAAGCCTCCTCCTACTAAAATTCTGCCTAAATAGCTTACTCTGGTCATAGAGGAAGCACAGTTGGAGTGAGGTGGGACCGTTGGGTGCAGCTTTAGCCATTTCCAAATGAAGACTACCACCCAGTAGCCATAGAGTCTCATCAAATGCCAAAATCTACTGTGAGACTGTGTCCCCCTGCTTCGATTTGTGGTGAAGGCTATGCACAGAGGGAAAACATCAAATAAAACATTCACCATTTCCATAAAATACCTTCACATTTTAATCCTGCTTCTTTCAACCAGCTAAAAGCTGACCTTCCCTTGCTCAAAACTGCCTGTAAGAGTCCCAGGACAGGTTGTTCTGACATTCTTTTAACATCATCTCATCATCACAGCCAAAACTAATCACAAGAATATTACCCGTTGACAGGTGCATTTATTCTGTCAATTAAATCAGATGGTTAAATCGAAATGTGCCCCAAATCTCTCTTGTTTGCATTATCCATATTGGCGTTTCTTGGCCGTGGTTCATTGCTGGCTGGAAGTCGTCCAGCCCCCACAGAGTCACTTTGCAATATTGTGCCAGCAAGTTTCCGTGCTCTACAGCAACTGCTCCAGCGAGGCCAGAACAGCACTACAGGACTGACCTGGAATGTTATATTGCTTCACTAAGATTTATTAAAAAATGGAAGGAGGGAGACTTAGATCAATGTTTTTGGAATGGAAGAGGATATATCGCCTCATGGCTAAGCACAGGTGACGCATGGGCAGTGAAGCGAAGATGCTAAAGACAGGCACCGAAAAAAATCAAGGAAGGGTAAAGCCAGCCAGACTCACCCAGCTTTCAGATCTTTCTTTAAAACCCTCCATAAAGTGACCAAATAATAGTAGTCTCCTAAAGAGTAGTTCCTAATTTTGAACCACTACTCCAAGAGGATATGCAAATACACTCAGGGGCAATGAACTAGAATTCCAATGAACTAGAATTCCTCTGTTCCACTATAGAAGTTCAGAGAATGAGTCTACAGAACATTTTGGCCATAATACCTATTCACAATGAGGCATAGTTAAAGATGGATCTGTGATTCTGCTTCCTGGTGTGCAGGGAAAGGGCCAGAACATTTTGGATTCCATTTCAAAATCCTTTTATTTTTTCCAGCCAGTGACACCCTGTAAGCACAGCTGCAAAAAATGCCTGGCTTCTGTAGAGTACATTTGAAAATCAAACAGTCTACTTTTGAGAATATGAATAGACACCAAGAAAAGGAAATCGGGAAGTAATGAGTGAAAATATCTAGGGCACAAACAAAAGTTGACATCTTAGATGATAATGGTAGAGTCACTGGAGAATGTTAAGTCTTCTAAAGATATGTTTGAACCTAACTACAAACTTCATTCTCTTCATTGTCTACCTGAGTCTAATGGCCTTTCTGAAGCATTTAAGATTGTTAAATAAACATGTATACTGGTGACTTAAAATTCTCAGCATGGTATTACCTTGCGATAATATCAGAAGGTCCTCAGTCCCAGTAAACCATGTTCAGTTTCTTTTCTGTCAATGTACATTATATACCCAAGGAGACCAGATGATATTCCACAATGTGTTAGCTGAAGATAAATTACTGATTTTTTAAACAAGCTTTTTACTTTTAAAGCATAGTACATCTTAGCTACTCAACACTCATTGACTTTAATAGTTTACTCCTTATGTACCACTTAGAGTTTAGATCTGTGTATGATGTGTATTTGAGGACAGAGGAGCTCAATCAAAATGCCCCGATAATAACCAATTTAAAAGATAAATCACTTGAAAGAAGTACATAAGCCTGTTTGGAAAATCCTCATTGATCATTCCTCTTAAAATACACATTCTATGCCCAAGATAATTAATTGATCTCAA
The DNA here is from genome assembly GCA_002335545.1 of Apodemus speciosus. Classification (NCBI taxonomy): domain Eukaryota; kingdom Metazoa; phylum Chordata; class Mammalia; order Rodentia; family Muridae; genus Apodemus; species Apodemus speciosus. The sequence goes on from BDUI01004146.1 coordinate 33,292, forward strand.
ATTTAGCTAATTAGTATTTAGAATATGAATTACAAATGATAAAGTATATATAAGAGTGGCAGGGGAAAAAAACAGCTATTATTCTGTGTACTCGCCAGTTTAGAGGACTTGTTGCCCAGGAGTTCTGAAATGACACAGCCAGTTCAGCAAATCTTAACTTGACCCCTGGTGAGGAAAAGGGATTGGAGGAATCATCCAACAGGACCAGATGTAGAACAAGGCTCTGACTCTATTGTAAATGATTGTTTCTTAAAGTTGTGACAATAATTGAATAGGATTAATTTCCTATCATATAATTTTTTAAAAGTAAATTTGATAGTAGCTGTATTTGAGATATTTCATTGGTCTGGCTTATATAAGAGCTAAAAGTGAATTCCTAGGTTAGATGAGAGTGTTACAGGGAAGGGAAAATAGTTTGTCTGTATGTGCTTTAAGGTTCTTTAGCTGTGATATACAATAAATCAGTTGTTCATAATCTGTGGGATACTATTCATCTGGGGGTCAAATATAAGATTTTCTGTATTTCAAATATCTATACTACAATTCCTAACAGTAGCAAAATTACAGTTATGAAGTAGCAATGAAATAATTTTATGGTTGGGGTCACCACAATATGAGGTATATTTTGAAGGATCACAGCATTAAGCAGATTGAGAACCACTGCATAAAATGGACATAAGACACATTAACAGTAGGAAAAACAGATTTCATCATATATGAATGCATAGCAGTCCCTCAAAAAAATGATTCAGCAAGTGCCAAATAATTGAAGCTCGTCCACAACCCCGAGGTATAGAAAGCAATGGTGTCTTCTAGAGAAATATAAGATAAGTTATGAGAAAGCAAAGAGAAGAAAAACATGGTGCATATACATTACCTTGTCATGAGTATAGAAAATTTTATAAATGAGTGAGTGTTGTCTGAAAGCAGCCCTCATCCTAATGTAAACACAGTTCACTAAAATATAGGCTTGCCTTATAGATGTAAATTTCATTTCCAAAGGGCAGTTTTGCAAAGCTGTTACTATGTCCACATTTTCTCAAAATAATCTGCTCAAAATATGCCTAACACGTATATTTTGGAGTATTTTATTCTAGTCTCCACAGTCATATTTAGGGATAGTTTGTTCTGAGCTTCAACTATATTACAGAAAGGGTAAAAGTTACTCTACCCCTCTTGTGTTTCAGCTATCACATGAAATGTTCTGCAATATTAACATATTAATTCAAAAAGTCTACAAAATATGTTTCTCCATGCCCATTTAATGGATGAGGAAACTAAAACCAAGAGTGTGAGCATTGAAGTTACACAACCAACATTTAAGCCCTCCTGTAAAGCCTGTAAAGCCTGAACCGTAAATCCGTAGGGTTCACCTTTAGCCATGCTTGTTCTACATCAACAGAATGGGTGGAGATCTTGATATGCTACTCGGAGTATAGTATAGTATAGTATAGTATAGTATAGTATAGTATAGTATAGTATAGTATAGTATAGTATAGTATAGTATATAGTTAAAGGCATGGAGAGACGTACTTGTCGAATGAGAAAGTGATTCTTGGAAATTCAAGAATTCAGACTCTTTATTGGTGAAAAACTGGGGAGAGAAAGAGTGGGAGAGGAGGGTAGAAGGGAATAGAGAGAAGAAAGCAATGGTTTGGTAAAAAGACCCACACACTTAGTTCTAATTTTGGTCATTTTATACACTTCAGATCAATTTAACTATTCTGTTCTGCCATTAGAGTTGATAATTCTAAGATGTGTCACATCCAAATGGGGGAAAATGGCTGGGTATAACTCCAAATCAGTTAAAAACTGAAACTCTGATGAACATCTCATATAGGTTTATGGTTACTAACTTTGTGTATGACTATGGTCTAAATGTCTGTGCCCTCCCTTAATCCATGTGTTAAAATACAAACCTCCATGGTGGTGGAATTATGTAGAGAGACCTTTAGAAGATGATTAGAAAACAAAGTGTGTCCACTCCAGCCCATGAGGACACAGGCAAGAGGTGCTATCTATGCAAGATTTAGGATATTACATGTTTAAAATAATCTAAAACCTTAACCCTGGATCCCAGAACTATGAGTTGTATATTTCTGTTGCATGGTATGATGTTGTAGACACTGAGAAGAGTGAAATCAGATAAGCTTTGAGCATATATGATCTAATTTATCTCACTTGCACTAATTTTCCCTAAGTACATTAAATAAATACTTATCATCTAATAGGATAGAATAGCATCTATCAGCCATGTCATAACAAGACTTCACAAAGCAAAGCACCACACTCACTTAGGGCATCCCTACCCTCTAAGTACTGAATCCTGGACACTGCTATAAACACACTCTATCAGGAGGGCCCAGCAGTTAGATCTAGCCGACTAGCAAGTATATTTTATCTTAGCCCTTGCTAGATATTAGTTTACACTTGATATTAATTTAAAAATAAAAATAATGAATTCTCTTTTTTAGACTTCATATTTTTGTCTTTCTCCTTTGTAGCAATCCACTAGTACTTACTTTTCTCACCTGAGACAATATAACAATGTAGCACCAAATTACCTTGTATTTATAATCCTCCTGCCTCCCTTCCTGAGTGCTAGGATCATAGATGTGTGCTACTATGTCTACCTCAGAATTTTTTTTAAGAATTCACAAATTAAACTTGCCTCATATTCATCYCAATTATGATAAAATAAACCTATTTAGATGGTCTCATTGTTAGTTAACACCAAATGTTCCAACAGTCTTAAACACTGTAATCTCTACAGTTAAGAAATTATTTCTATCCTTACATCTTCTATGAGGGTCCTTTGAGACAATGTGCAATGATATTTCAGAAGCAATGGTCTACATAACCTCTGCCTCTTCTAAAAAGTCAAGGCTATATGTCTGTATTATGTTGAGACTCAGCATGACACCACTCGAGGTCTGGAATTGTTCTTTAATTGTTTGCATATTTCCCCAAAATATCAATCTCTCCATAGAGATCATAAACTGAGAGAACAGACTTTGTTTTGTATTTTTTCTTATGCTCTAATTTAGTCTCCTAAGAGAAAAGTATATTTAAGTCCTTAAAAATTTACCAAATATGTTCCTAGCATGTTGTGAACACAGTAGTGACCCAAAAATAGTTGATGAATTTAAATAGAATTCTATCATCTTGGTAGCTTCAAATTTCAACTAGTTGCAAAACTGAATTTCCCATTCTAATCCTCTGATTATTGACCAATAAATTAGAAAATTTTATTAAAACCAGTGAATTCTCATTTGCATAGATGATTTCATTAAACAACTATATACTACAAACCACCAAAATTCTTTAAGATGAAAAGCATTACATGCCATATTATAAAACTATCATTAAATCAGCAAAAAAGCAAAGTTTTCAGCATAGACTTCTGTCTTGAATTTGGTTATTCAGAACTTATTTTCAAAGCAATTGGCAATAAACATTGAATATATACATACATACATACATACATACATACATACATACATAATCTGAATATAAATATGAACTAAAATGCAACAAATATTTAATTTTCATTCACAAAATAAGGCTGTTTGAACCAGTTAATATAACCAACACAAGACTTGTATCCTCAAAGTCAAGTAGGCATCACAGCAATGCCAAGATGCATGAGAGAAAAGAGGTCCCTGGAAAATGACCACGTTTCTCCAATTCCATCTCACACAGGTCCTTTTCCTTGGATTGATGCTTGGCATCCTTAATTAGTGATTTTACTTGGGAAAAGTGGGTATGAACCCCTTCTTTCTTATTTTCCAGGAGACTTCTAAAAATAATAGAAGGATTGGAAGGAGAAAGGATGTGAATAGAAGGATATGGGGAGAGGAATATATAAAAGAAAAGGAAGAGAGGAAAGGAAAGAAAGGAAAGGATGACTGGTGTATTCTGGACTACCTACAATCAGCAAGACTTGGCATAGAATGAAGTGAATATGCTAGCCCAATGGCTCACCTTTCTATGTGACTGGGCCTCCATCCAGAAAACAGAAATCTTATAAGGTTGCCTGGACTGCCAGCTGCCTCAATTTCAACGCAATGATTTAATGTATTTTAAATAAATGTAACATAAGGAAAAATGCTTTGTACAAATTGGTCATCTGTTGTTTTTCTGGCTGGCACCATGATTTATGTAATATATCAGTAGAACAGCATCTCTCTATCTGTCTCTTGGATAACAAAGTGCATCTGGAAGGTTCTTTATAGTGTTTTAACCCTATGATTACAAGACAGGCAGTACTGTTTTCTATAAATTATTTAAGCCAAGGTTGCTCTCAAATATGTGACTGTTTTATTTATTCTAGGTCCACTTTCTTTATCCTGGATGTTCTTTTTTTCCATACTAAAGATTACAACATTATTTTTCCTCATGCATAAAAAGCATTCAGGATTTGAGTGACATCCATCTTCATTCAATTTGGGATTTTCATAATATCCCAAATTATTTGTAACCGTTTGGAAGTAATTATAAAGACTGCACATATATTTTTACCTTGTACTCTTTTCACTTCTTCAGCAATATAAGCTGCTATAATCTATCAGTTAGTAAAACAACATAAATGGTTCCGAGTAAACACCAAGACCAATGATGATGTCATCTCAGTCCATCGGTGTATCAAATAAAATGATTAGTTTTACCGTATTTTGAATAACATACCCACATTGTGGAAATCTTAAAGAAACTTGGAAACTTCTCCCCAAAGCAGTGCATGTCTGTTCTTACATAAAATTTTGTATGGAATCAAGAGGTTCACAACTCAGAAGAACATAGCAATATGATTTTGTATTTCTTTCAAAGAGCATTGTTTTAGCTCTCTAATTAGTCCCAAAGGAATAACATGGGGGATTTGTGTTGTAACTTGCTTGTAACAATTGTTTCTGGGGCACTTGTCTTTTTTTTTCTGGAGCTAATGAGGGAAGAGGTCATAGGTTCGATTCATTTAGGGGTCAGTTGGTTGTCATATAAAGGAAAAGCCTTTGCCATATTACTGATCCACCATCTTGCAAATTTATGCATCTTTTCACCAATCCAGATAATGAATGGTTGCAACTAAGCCTCTACTTCTTCTAGAAAAAACATGAAAATATCTTTCCTTGATTTGATGGTATCACACATTATGAAAGTATCAGAAGCAGCACCTTAGTGTAACAGCAGGAAGTCCTCCAAAGATCAGAAGAGAAGGGTGTCGTGAACTCATGGCTGTATGACATTAAGCAAGCTATTTGGCTTATCTAGGTATTTTTCTTATTAAATAAGTACCTGATGAGAATTTTAAAAATAAAACAATATTTTAATTCAAACTTTCTAATAGTGAAGTTCATCATATCCTGAAGAATAGCTAGTGCATACAGTATTGAAAATGAAAGCACACACAAAATATGATGCTTCTGACAGTGCATGATGAGCCCACAGTAGCAGAAAGGTCCTAAGTGAGAGATGTTCTTAACTGGTCATTGGTTGTAGGGAAAACTTCATTTACAGCAAATACTGCCCACTGGTTTCCTCTTATGATTAATCCGCACGCATTTGCATTAATAGATGGATATCTAGTGTAGAAGCCTATATTCCTCAGCCCTGAAGGAAAACATGCACATGCACCATGGGCAAAAGAGAATAACATAATGTTGAAACGGTTAAAGCCTCTTTGGGGGGAGACAAAATGAGGCTCTAAAAGAAACTACTATCTCCTAAAAGTCAGGAAAATCAGTTGGTTTATGTGCATAGGCCAGTAAAGTACAGCATGTAGCCACTTAGGTTTCACTGCTTATGATTTTACAAAAAAAGAAAAACTGTCTTTGAATCCTCTCTGTATTCCCCCCTTTTTAAAGTGCAACACATTTATTATACACACGTACAGAGAATGCACATATACTGATAATGGGCAGACACATTTCATTTTTTTGTAACACCAAAAAAGGCATTTATTTTCATATATCTTATAGCCTGCTAATTTGGCTATGGAGCTAATGCCCATTTAAGGGAATATGGTGTGGGACGACTGTGCAGCAATGTTAAGTGAGGAAGCCATATGTTTCTTAGCCCCGCCATACTGACTGTGGCTTCTCAACCCCCCTTGTTGGATTAGCTTTTTCTGCAGATAGGCCTACAGTGGGCAGAATACCGCTTTTACTGGTGTTTGTTGGAGATCATGCAAAATAAAGGCTTCTACAGGGAATGAAAACTATGTAGGACATCCGGAGACAGCATCTTGCTTTCACTTAAGATGCAACCCACAGAGATCTACTCCAGACTCTTAATTTATAATAGTACCTTTATATATCATGATAAGTGACTGTTTGCCCGTAGATAGCTGACACAGTGCCCAGAATATGCAGAGCTGTCTAGTTTTGATCATCTTCTAGTTTGTCTAAAAGGGTTTTAGAAGCAAAAAAGAAGAAAATTAGATTGTGACCCAAACTGAAAACACACTTCATCCAAAGACTGATTATTCTTAAATTCCCTGGAAGGGCAAAAAGTAATGACTCATTAAATAAGTACACATTGCAAAAAGATTTCTTTACCCAAGTTGTTCTTATAACCTTTTGTGTGGTTCTGAGTTTAGTTATCACATATAGTACAAATGCACAGAAGCTTACAGAAAGTCAAGAGGGCCTCAATTTAGAGAGTAAACATTTTCACTGTCAACTCCCATAATCTGAAATTATGGTTTCCTTGAGCTCAAGAGAATTTCCTTCTACTGACTCCTTTGCTGCCCAAATTAAAAGGTACAGAGGACTGGAAGAAGGAAATCAAACAAGAGAAAGAGTATAAAAACAATACAAGTGGAAAGGCATGAGGTTTTTATTGGTTTATATTTTATGCAAATGTGCTAGTAAGACAAGGGCTCCATTTGGGGAGCGATAAAGAAGAGGGCGGGAGAAAGCCGCGAGTAGATCTCAGGGAAAAAGAAAGAAAACAAAAAAAACAAAACAGCAACAACAACAGAAAAAAAAACAACAGAGGCTTTCTATGCAGATGGAGGATTCAAAAGGAGTAAAATGATAGCCACATAGTCAAGAGACTAGAAAAGAGACCTTGATGTTTGATAGTTGTAATAACCTGCAGAGTGCTCTAATGGCTCGGGGATCAGGTGCGGAGCTACAGCAATAACGAGAGCTGAATAATTATCTCGGCCGTATCCATATCGCCAAAGTCCCAGTGTATGCGCTGTGGAAGGAGGCTTCCGCTGCCTCTCCAAGATTTCCTGAAATGTTAAATCACTGATTTGGGAGTACTTCCAGCATTAGTACTGCCCAGTTAGAAAGAAATAAAGCCCAGAACTCTCCTGTGGCAGTTCTAATGTCTTTGTTAATTATGAATTATGGGTAAACATGCAGACGCACAGAGGTCACGGCTGTCAGCAACAATGGTTTTCAAGAAGGATTTTTATGAGGGTCTTTTTCACTCCACTATAATGTCAGTTTTATATACATAAACAGAGGCAGGCATATTAAAAAGCAATGTTTGCTTTTTAGGTGAATCGGTTTTGTAAGGTTTTTTGTTGTTTTTTGTTTTTTGTTTTTTGTTTTTATTCTTCCCCTTTTTCTTCCTCTCTCTCCCCTGTGTAGAGGCACTTTGCTGTAGCAGAGCATAGTGGTTCATAACTGGAGCTCTCCTCTGTGACTGACAACAGCTGCACCATTCCAAGGACTAGGCAGAAAGAGGCCAAGGCTGAGGCTGGGATAATTCAGACCCTGCATACCACATTGTAACCCAAGGATACGGCCGGTCAGGATAACCTACCAGCAGTGGTCATTTCTCATGTCTGATGGCTAGACAGAAGCTTTGGATGATGCCATGCTTAATTAGCCTCTCTTAAATGGTAACACTAATTTCAAATCTATCCCAGGATGCCTGCAAACAGGACTGACATTATGTTATGTGTGGATCCAGCCCAACAAAAGCAACTAGCACAAAATCAGTTAACTAGGCTGTAGCAGCTCTAATTCACTCAAGTTTGGCATTCTTTTGTCATCAAAGAACATCTAGGACTTCCTGTAAGACAGGGTAAAGAATAATCCAGCGTGTGTGAGCAGCTCACACAAGATTCTGACATGTTGACAGAATGTTAGACTCTACAATCAGGTCAAAATTTATCAGAATGTTCAGAAAAATCTGTGACAATCATTCTGTATAGCTTTTCCAGATAGACAATTATATCTGGAGAAATGACTTGGCAACTGTGACAAAAGCCATCCTCAAACTGTCCAATAATGTGGGCATTGACAGTTGCTCAGAAACCATTGTCTTTGTACCTGGCAAATTTAAGAAGAATACTTGCCTCAAATACAGGAGATTCATAATCCAGTATCAGTAAATATCTTTCTGCCCTTCCTCTTTTAACCCAGTTGCCTACAATTTGTTGACAAGGTACAGTAGTTAATGATTGCAATCTCAACTTGCTAGACTGAAGTAGGAAGATTAAAAGTTCAAGGCCAGTCTAACATCCACAGACCTTGCCTCAAACAAGTAAATAAATAAATATAAAAATAAATTAATTAATTAATTAATTAATTAAAGAGGGAAGGAAGAAAGAAAGGAAGGAGGGAAGGAGGGAAGGAAGGAAGGAAGGAAGGAAGGAAGGAAGGAAGGAAGAAGGAAAAGAGCTAATGAAATGGCTCCATAGATTATGCACTTCTGCCACCTTCCTGAGCTCAGTTCCCCAAATTGACATGATGGCAGGAGAGCTCTTCTACAAGTTGTCTTGGACGTCCATGTGTGAACTGGCACACAMATATGGAAGATGAGCAAAGAGGAAAGGGCTGACRGTGAGCGCTGAGCTGCCCGCCAGCCCCTCCTCTTAAGGAGCAAACATTGTACCTGAGAGCTATATGATCACTTTTAATCAATGCAGAAAGATGCATAGGAAAATACCCACATGTTGATACAGCCAAGTTCCCTTCCACTCACATCTTTCCCTGACCTAAGTCATGTTTCACTGTACTCTGGATASGTTAGAAGCATGGTACTTTCTTGTACAAGAAGTCACAAGCAATTTAGGAATTCAGTGTACATTGAATATACACCATGCATTTGTAGCATTGCCCTTTCCAATCATGCTATAAGTCTGAGTCACAAGCACTCAAGTCTTAAGGTTGGGGAGCTGAGAAAGAACTTCCATCTAGGTCCACTGTAGGATTCTCAAGCAATCAACATGTAATTTGCCATTGTTAACCACCAGTAAATAAGGAGCAAAGTGAGTCAACTAGTCAGAGTGGAGAAGTGACCTGACCTAGAAATGTCCTGACCTAGAAATTACATCCATATAATATGGTATCATATTGTATCATATCTGTCTATATTTAAGACATATATCTTTTAGATATATTTAAGATACTTTTATAGATAGATAAGATAGAAAAATAAAACCTTGACCATGATGAAACCCTAGTGACTAAATAGGATGACAGGCACAAAGTTGGAAATGGAAAATAAAAGAAAAATTCAATTTAGTGTGGAAATCAACTGAAAGTTAAGACAGAAATCTCTTTGATTGACACCAGAGAAATGAGCATGGGTTGTCTTGAGAAACCATGTGGATGATAATGAAAGTTGCAATGAAAGAAAAAAATCAGAATTGCAGATAAAACCAGCTATTTTGCTAGCCAATTCTTGCATTAGGAAAAATATGATTTTACAGTGTTCATGAAACTACATTTTACAGTGTTTTGAAACTACTCATCTCCCTTAGAAACAGAATAGTTTTTACAGTAAATTAATACTAAAATGAGCTGCATTTGTTGTTTGGGGTTTGTTTGTTTGTTTRTTGGAGGGTATTGTTGTTGTTATTGTTTTTGTTGTTGTTTTTGAAGTTGATTTATGTACCAGAGTTTCAGGACTCTGCCATCTTCAAGGTGTCAAGAGTTCAAGGCTCGGTCAACCTGATTCTGGGTAAAGTCTCGGTGGAGGAGGTAGCTTGCTCCACTTGAATCAAGCTTCTATTTTCTCTACCCTCATTTCCACTTTTGCCTTTCAATGTCGCCTGAGTCTATGCCAAGTGTCCTTTGCCATAGCAACACCTGCAGGTGAAGGCCCAGATCTTCACTGCCAGTCTCCACAGCAGTGAAGAGRCAGCTAATGACTGCACAAGAAGAGGCATGCAATCTCCAAGACACCCATGGACAATTTGAGTCCAAGGGTGTCCCTGAAGCACCCTCTTCTCACAGGTGTTTGATCTGTTTAGCCATACGTCAAGAAGAGGGAAGGGAAACAGCCCCTTCTCTTTCTGTTGTTTGCTTTACATAGCTCCTCAAGCCTGTTCATTTTTAAAACTCTTGTTAAGTTCCTACTGTTTTAAAGTTACTTCAGCCACATATTCATGAGGCCCCAGTGGCAAAAGCAGCTCTCTGCTTCCTTGTTCTCCCATACCTCCAAATCCATGAAGTCTGAGACCAGCTCCAATACTAGGTTTTAGATGTCAAGAGACAGTGGCTAGGGCCAAAGTGAATGGTATCTCTGCCTTCAGTGCCTCTGACAGCTATTCTTCACTGTGGAAAATGCTCTTATGAAGATGCTTCTGGTCAAACTGCCTGTTTCTTATTAATGCCATCAACAGCAATGAAACAATATGCATTCTTCAAGGACTCTCAGCCTCTCCAAGGACTTGCTTGAACCCTGCTTGGAGACAAGTATTGCCTCTCTCCTCCTCTTCCTCCTGAAGCATATAAGAATCAAGAACTTCACCTGTCACCTGTCTTAAGAGTCAACCCCAAGGCTTGAAAGAACCCTGGTGATTTTTGGAGAACTGATGTCCTAACCATCCACTTGGCCAGACACCCTTTGTTAGTAATTGTTTCCTTAAAGCTTCAGCCACCCTGCCATCTCAAGGAGAACACATGCTATGGTGGTTCYTGTCAAGATTTCTTGCTAATATGTTCAATATGACTCAAACTCCTATATTATCTTGCCATTTCATTTACTTCTTCAAATTAACATGTTTTTAAAAACAGATCTAAGGCTTATCTTCATTGGTTCTAACTCAGAGTAACATGTTTTTCTATAGGTGGGTCTACCACATTCCTTCATTGGAAAGGCATTCAATAAATCCGAGAATGATATGGGGTCTGATAACATCAGTTCATATGATAAAACCTGTATGTCTAGCTGTTCTTCCTTCAATTGTCCTGATGGTCATTGTCAGCCTGTTCATTTATCTATAGTGTCAAATTGAAGTTTTAAAGAGGATGTTTTACTTTGGAAACCACTGGGTTTGAAAGGCAACATATCCTGCACAATTTCCTATCAGTCTGAYAAATCACCTTGATGGCTCAAAGAATGTTCCTAATGGCCATCYAGCCCCCATCCTAGAGCTTGTAAAGTTGGTTGGACAGTCTGGTTGTAGACTCCTTGAACAGTAAATTTCCTTTTAGCYGAGGGACCAGTTTTGGTTATTGAGAATTCTGAATAACCAAACAATTCTCTATTGTTTTCAGAGTTTCAGAGCCAAGGACATTCAATCCTAACTAGTGGCCTTGTCTGTGAGTACTGAATACCTTACAAATCTGCTCTTTAAACCCATGAACTCTTTAAACAGGTCCTTCT
>BDUI01004146.1:56473-72698 GCA_002335545.1 Apodemus speciosus
AAAAAAAAAAAAAAAAAAACCCAAAAAAAAGAGAATATTCTGTAACTTTAGCCAGAACAAGGAAACATGGATTTGTGTGTGTATGTGTACATGTGTGCATGTTTGTTTGTGTGTGCATKTGTGTATGCATGTGTTTGTGTGTGCCTGTGTGTTTGTATGTGCATGTGTATGTGCACATGTATGTTTGTGTGTGTGTTCATTTGGATTCAGGAATGAGTCTGTGGACTGAAWGAATTGATCTGTCATAGGCAACAGATTGTGGTTCTGAACTGCCAACAAAGTCCTAGCAACAGTAGGTAATGACTAATTGTTACAGGAATAAGGGAAAAGAGGGTATAGATTTTGCTGGGGGGRAAAAAGTAACCAAAGAAATGATCCTTTCCAAATAAAATCAAACATTTTTGCTATGATATTTGCTACCACTGAACCTTGCAATAGGCAGCTCTTCTGTGGAGCTTCAGGTGATGCTGATCAGTCTGGCCCTTTCTGTGAGACTTCCACATTCTCCTTCATCGGCTGCCCTTTCTGTTCTCGATTACCTGCACTACTGCTTTATGCAGCACCGGTGAGGTTACTTGATGAATTATTATGTTCATACACTCTGGACCAGCTTAACCTGAGACTGCAGGAAAGAGAGCAATGCTGAGTCCTTCCCACTCGGCAGGTGATGCATCGAAAACTCCGTCTTGAAGGAAAGAAGAAAGGAATTGATGAAGATTTACGTGGTCTAAGAAGCAGAATGGGCAAGAACAATCATATCCATCTCATTTATTGATTAGAATGTTGCAGTTTTTAATTATCTATTCAATCTTACTTCCTTGGATTTTTGCAAAATACTTTTTTCTAATTACCAGCATACACAAATATAAATTTGTTATAACTGAAGCATAACCTTCTAAAATTTTAATCTGTGAAATGACTTAGAGTTTGAAGTTCTTAAAGGATTAAACTGCACAGAGGTTCAAGCACATTGGGAACTTGTCATAGACTTTGCTCCTTGCAATGAAAAATCAATGACATTTTCCATGTGCTTGAAACAAGGGTTTTGCAGGTGCCTAGAATGCACATATGTTGAAGTTTACTTGTTTGGCTTAAATCTTCATATTTAACTTCTTCTGAAATAAGATTATCCATATGCCTATGCCAAACTTAAAATAACCATTGTATATACTTTATGTTAGAAACTATTAATCTTAAACTTAATCTTCATATAACATATGACCCATTTTTTCCATTGATATTTCAATGCCTAAAGTCTTGGTTTTTTGCAAATATGTATAAACATCAGAACCCATGTCTGTTTGATGTTGAGTCAAACATTATCTATTATACACTCATGGAAAAATATAAACAAGGGAAGATAAAAATTTTCTTCCCTTCATATATATTAACTGATTAGCAGTTAACTTAGCAACTAAAGTAAGAACATGGACAGTAGAAAGCTTTACTTGCAGAAATAGACTTCAGAGCCAAATTAGACAGGAGGAAGATGAACAGTGGTGGTAAATATTCGGCTACAGGCCAGTGAAGCAATGTATATGAGGAAGGAGAAAGAGCTAAAAGCAAAGGAGATGCACGAATCTATGTGAGCTTAGAGAGAAGGAGAGCAATGTCAGTAAGAGGACAAAGTAACCCTGGCCACAGAAGGCCCTAACAGAGAATCAAAAGTCTTCTCACCACAATTGTAAATGCAGTGCCACCCTGTTTTCCCAAGGGTTCTCAGTCTTCATTGCTTTAGCCTAAAGTCCACCTGATGAGACATAGAGGTGGACTTCCCTGTCCTAAGGCCTGAGTACTTGTTATTGGTGTGCAACTAACCCCCTTTTTTGTTTCCAAATACCAGAATATTTCAAACAAAATAAAAGCACTCTACCCTAACATCTTGTTGTTGTTGTTTTGTTTTGTTTACATTCTAAATGTTGTCTCCCTTCCTGGTTTCCTCTCCATAAACCCCCTATTCCATTCTCCCTCCCCCTACTTTTATGAGGGTGATCCCTCACCCACTTCCTCATYCACTCCCATCTTACCACCCAACCATTCCCCTATGCTGGGGCATCGAGCTATCAAGGGACAAAGGGCTTCTCCTCCCATTGATGCCCCACAAGGCCATCCTCTGCCTCATATGCAACTGGAGGCATGAGTCCTTCCATGTGTACTCTTTGGTTGCTAATTTAGTCCCAGGGAGCTCTGGCGGGGGGTGGGGGGGTCTGGTTGGTTGATATCGTTGTTCTTTCTATAAGGTTGCAAACCCTTTCAGATCCTACAGTCCTTCCCCTAACTTCTCCACTGATGGTTGGCTGCAAGCATCCTCATCTGTATTGGTCAGGATCTGGCAGAGCCTCTCAGGAGACAGCTATCTCAGGCTCCTGTCAGCAAGTACTTCCTTGGCATCAGCAATAGTGTTTGGGTTTGGTGTTTGCATGTGGGATGRATCCCAAGGTGGAGTGGCCTCTGGATTTCCTTCAGTTTCTGCTCCATTCTTTGTCCCTATATTTCCTTTAGACAGGAACAACCTTATCATCTTTATCATTGAATGTTGCTAAATATATTTATATTTATCCCAAAACAATTTAGATTTCCTAAAAGATGATCTGCAGACAGCTCAGTGGTTCATACTTCAGCTCAAGCCACACAATTTCCCATCATTGTTTATATCTTTCACATCCAAACATGGCACAGGACCCTAGCCACTGGGTAACATGAATCCATGATAGCTATCATGTGGACCTCAGAGGATGAGAGAGCAATTGTGACGAAGTAGAAGTGCAGTAGTTGAGATGCCCGTGTGACAGACAAAGCCCAACTCAGAGGTAATGGAATCATGGCCTGGAGAACCAGCACCCAGARTGGATCCAGTCAATCATTTAAGCATTTGCTTATTCATCCTTTTGACATTCATTTGTTGTGACCTACCCCAATGTCTGAGGYACTACACAGTCCTACAGCCTTGGTGTCAAGACATAACAATGTTAYCTATATTGGTAACAATAGACCAATGAACAGCAAGAATTACTATAGAACTTATGCATGTTCTGGCTCTTCTGGGCCTTTATATATAGGTTATATTCAGAAAACTGATGGATTCCACGTGGATCCCATTCTTTATACATAATTTCTCTCCCAATAGCCAAACTATAGCCTCTAAGCTTACAGTAAACATCGAGCAGTTAAAATAAAGCACTTGAGTATGTTTCATCTTAAAGTGAGCAAATCATCTCTCAACTCTACCACCAAAAGAGTGTTGCTAGTTTCAGAAGGAAATGCTAGGAAAAAGGAAGTAAGGACCTGAACAGCGCAAAGTGCAAAAGAGGAAATAATAGAGAACACCCCCCACCCCCAATCAGATCAGAATTGTGTCCAGCCATCTCCTTATCTACCCCAAAATGCAAAAATTAAAACACTTGTGGTTTGAAAGAATTCATTCTTCCTTTTGTCTTTTCCAAGTTGCAAAGTGAGAGTTGCCATCATTTTACTCTATAATTCAATGTGTAATCTTCTCAATTCATGACTTTAAGGATTTCAAATGAAATGAAGAATAACTACATTTTTGTCTCCAAGTACTCATAATTATGTCACCAAATCACATGTTCAGATCATATAGTCCCCTAGATATACCTCACTTGCCATGTTCTCTAAAGTCTTTGCTTTCTTTGTCATTCTCTCTCTTTTTTTAAGTGCATATCTTGAGATAAAAAGACATAAAGTCATACCTATGCATATGTATTTGTCATAAGTACCAGAAGTATATATTAAAATCACAGTTCACACATATATGCACATACGTACAAATGCTTTACAAATAAAACAGCCCCAAGGGTTGGATCACAACCTCATTTTTTAACTTATGTATCAACATAAGCAAAGGATATACTCTCTTTCATTTGAAATCAACCATTATCACAGTTTGTGGCAGCTTAATCCCCAAATGACAAGTCCTTACCAAAATTACTATATTACTATATGCATATCAATTATTTGATATAAAATAAAATTTGGCATTTNCTATATTGGTAACAATAGACCAATGAACAGCAAGAATTACTATAGAACTTATGCATGTTCTGGCTCTTCTGGGCCTTTATATATAGGTTATATTCAGAAAACTGATGGATTCCACGTGGATCCCATTCTTTATACATAATTTCTCTCCCAATAGCCAAACTATAGCCTCTAAGCTTACAGTAAACATCGAGCAGTTAAAATAAAGCACTTGAGTATGTTTCATCTTAAAGTGAGCAAATCATCTCTCAACTCTACCACCAAAAGAGTGTTGCTAGTTTCAGAAGGAAATGCTAGGAAAAAGGAAGTAAGGACCTGAACAGCGCAAAGTGCAAAAGAGGAAATAATAGAGAACACCCCCCACCCCCAATCAGATCAGAATTGTGTCCAGCCATCTCCTTATCTACCCCAAAATGCAAAAATTAAAACACTTGTGGTTTGAAAGAATTCATTCTTCCTTTTGTCTTTTCCAAGTTGCAAAGTGAGAGTTGCCATCATTTTACTCTATAATTCAATGTGTAATCTTCTCAATTCATGACTTTAAGGATTTCAAATGAAATGAAGAATAACTACATTTTTGTCTCCAAGTACTCATAATTATGTCACCAAATCACATGTTCAGATCATATAGTCCCCTAGATATACCTCACTTGCCATGTTCTCTAAAGTCTTTGCTTTCTTTGTCATTCTCTCTCTTTTTTTAAGTGCATATCTTGAGATAAAAAGACATAAAGTCATACCTATGCATATGTATTTGTCATAAGTACCAGAAGTATATATTAAAATCACAGTTCACACATATATGCACATACGTACAAATGCTTTACAAATAAAACAGCCCCAAGGGTTGGATCACAACCTCATTTTTTAACTTATGTATCAACATAAGCAAAGGATATACTCTCTTTCATTTGAAATCAACCATTATCACAGTTTGTGGCAGCTTAATCCCCAAATGACAAGTCCTTACCAAAATTACTATATTACTATATGCATATCAATTATTTGATATAAAATAAAATTTGGCATTTCGTTGTTGGTTTCTTAGACTGCGCTTGTTTGTAAATGTTAATCAGCTTACTGTGAAAAATGACCATCCATTTTCAAAGGCCTGTAGGACACGCAATACAGTAAAACCCAACCTTCAAGTTCAAAGACTGCAGAAGAATCTGAGCTTTCCTTTCCAGCTTTTGGATCATTCATTTCCTGAGAAAATAGATACAACCAAAACCGACTTGTTCCTCTGACAATCTCAAAACCAAAGCACTTTCAAACTCAGAGGGGACATGACAATGGCCTTAGGGGCACTGCTGAGAGAGAGAATCCCCACATCCTTAGGGAAGTCATGCTGCCCCAGGAATAAGGGTCTCTCTTAAACTAAATTTTTCATGTGTGGCTCCTTCCCATTTATCTGACTTCAGAGGGTAGGAGCTTCCTTAGCCGCTGCCACCTCAGCTCCTGCAGGTGACAGTGTGGCTTTATGCTGATTTATTAAAAATCTCCCATTTTATGTCTCCTGTGTACTCTCGGGAGTGTGAGCACGTGACCGGTATAATGACAATCTGTCTCCCTGCTAACATTTCTCTACTTTGGTTATTTGTTTGATAAAGTGAAGAGCTTCCCTTTTGCTGCCCTTCATCAGAGCTTAATGTCTTTACTTTGGGATCAATATACTTTATGAATAATTTTATTTCCTTCTATTTTTATGGTCTTTCCTCCTCATTATCATACTGAGTTTATTAGCTGGTGCCGTCAGTATCTTTACCCTGTCATATGTTCCTGAGGTACAGTAAATATCACTTGTGTTGTAATTAATATGCACACCCTCTGCAGTAATTAAAGTACAGACCTCTTCAACCAGCTGAGCTTCTGCACTAATTCCACCTTATCTTCATAATGAACTTATTGTAATCAGAAACTACTACTGAATATTGTTCAGTAAGGCTAGAAGAATGAAATCTAACGAGATGCAATAATATTTGTGAACATGTTAATATAAAAAATGAATTTAATTAGGCTAAATCTAATTAAATTTCCTGTACAATTAAAAGCCCCCCTTCCTTCCATTTTTAAAAAATTAACAAGTGCCACATTGCTGCCCTTTCAGTCAGTTCTACAAGGAAGCTGACTGGACAAATGTTGTGTTTCCCCATAAGATGCYGCAGCCCTACACGAGCCAGCACTGCATAGTGACTTAGCAAGGGAATCTCTGAGCCACTGAGGAACTGCTGGAATCTTATAACACACTGAGCAAATAAGAGATCTGAACTTTTATAGAAATAATTTATCAAAGCAAATAAGCAAAACAAAACTTYATCCAAAACTAGCCACTGCTGTATCATATAAAATATACTGTGGTTTATTCCTTACCCCAAAGAGTATGTGAGGAAAGTATTATGTGAATTTAAGGCTTATATTATGCTATAGATAGATATATGATGATGGTGGTGGGTAGTRGTGATGATGAAGATAATGATGATAGCTGATAGATGGCTAGATGCATACATACCTAAATACATACATGCATATATACATATGTACAGAAATATATAGTAAATCAAAGCACCATCCTATCTTCTCACATGGAGATAATAACCACATCTCATATCTTTTGTGCATGTGGTCAAGTAATTACAAGATACTCCATTATATTTTAGTTAACAATACTGTACTAGTATATTGTAATCAATACTATTTACAACAGCCCTTTACACAGTAGATCTCTAGACTTGTTCATCTAGACCCAACTCACACACCAGACAAAAGAACTGATTCTGATTCTATATGCCTGAACTTTTCCCTCCTATATTCTCCATATAGGTGATATCATGAAGATACTTTTCTATGTGTCTGACCCTACTTAGCACAATAGATGAGCTAGTGTTGTGACATAAATAATGTGTATTTAAGCTCTGTAAATGTATACTGGGCCTCTTCTAGAACCAATATTGACAATAGTCAGCATAGACTTTCTAAGCCAAGCACTTGAGCTTGTCTCTTTTGGGGAGGGGAGTAAATGTTTTAGGACACTAGACTGTGGTGCACATGTTCAGATTTGATGGACTGGAGGATCTGTGTGCACTATGAAGAGAATCCATGATGCAAGATACTAAGTTTTGGTTCGTGAATGATGCAAAGGCTGAGCGTGATGGCACACATGGCACCTTTACGGTCTCACTGATATGATCATGAAGTATGTTAGCACGGAAAATGATTCTTTAATGTGCAGACCTACTAGAAGCAAAGGGCCATGAAAGGAGTCTGTATTAGAGGGATGGAGAGAGATCACATTACCACCACATCAGTCTCCATAAGATTTTTGTTCTCGAAGGACTCTCCTAGTGGAAATACTATTCTCAGGAATCACTTGGATCTTGGAATGAAAGGAATCACTCCCAGGCTGTAAGTTTGGTTAAGTCAGCTGGAAGTACAGGCCCAAGGCCTGGCACAACACAGAAAAACAAATGTATTAGGTGACAATTAAAATGGGGTCACTGGATAAAACATGTCAGTTAAGATGGTACTCTCACTCCCCCATTATTTTCATTAAAACCATCTTAATTTGGGGAAGTGAGATTCAGAAGTCAYGTTAGCCAATAACCTTGGAACTTGGGAGGAAGTGGCCATGTGCCACCACTGAAGTTGTAGAATCCAAATTCCACCATACATGTGCCTCACCTGCATCTTCAGAACAATGAAGGACTGATTCCTAGAAAACAAATGTCTCTTGCATACCGAGTTTGATATGATAATTGGGCGATAATGGGGAGCATGTAGAATACCATCCATGCTACATCTTTTCAAATCTACCAGTGGTCTTACCCTAAAATTCAATGTATCCCTTACCCTTACCCTTMCCCCAGCCTCAATCTGCCATTCTACCCTGACTTGGCATAGGTCCCACTCATCCTGACCCTCTACTTACAAACCACACGTTTCTTTATTCTTTTTTTATTGAATATAATCTTCATTTACATTTCAAATGCTAAAACCTTTCCCAATTTCCCCCTCCCCGAAAACCCCAACCCTTCTTCCCACCCCCTGCCTCCAAGTATATGCCTCTCTACCTGACCCACTCCCACCCCCACATCGATTTTCCTCTGTTGGGTCATCTATTAAGCCTTCACAGGACCAAGGACCTCTCCTCCCACTGATACCCAACAAGCCATTCCCCTGCCACACTTTTGGCTGGAGCCATGTGTAYCCCTTGATTGATGGTTTAGTCCCTGGGAGTCCTGGGGCATCTGGTTGGCCGATATTGTCATTCTTTCCATGGGTTGTAAACCTCTTCAGCTCTTCCAGTCTGCCCTCCAGTTCCTCCACTGGGGACCCTACGCTCAGTCCAGTGGTTGGCTGATAGCATTTCTTCTGTATGTGTAAGGCTCTGGTAGGGCCCCTCTGGAGACAACCACAACAGGCTCCTTTGGGATTTGTAAGCTGGTAAAATCACTCTGGAAATAAGTTTGGTGGTTCCTCAGAAAATTAGACATAGACTACCTGAGGACCCAGCTATACCACTCCTGGGCATATACCCAGAAGATGCTCCATCATGTATTAAGGACAYATGCTCCACTATGTTCATAGCAGCCTTATTTATAATAGCCAGAAGCTGGAAAAAYCCAGGTGTCCTTCAACAGAGGAATGGATACAGAAATTATGGTATATATACACAACAGAGTACTATTCAGCTATTAAAACCAATGAATTCATGAACTTCTTAGGCAAATGGACAGAGCTAGAAAGTATCATCCTGAGTGAAGTATCCCAATCACAGAAGAACACACATGGTATGCACTCACTGATAAGTGGATGTTAGCCCAAAAGCTCAAAATAAACAAGTTACAATTTGCAGAACACATGAAGCTCAAGAAGAAGGAGGACTGAAGTGGRGGTGCTTTGGTTCCTCTGAGAAAGGGAACAAAATATTCACAGGAGCAATTATGGAGACAAAATGTGGAGCAGAGACTGCCCTACCTGGGGATTCATCCTATAAACAGTCACCAAACCCCAACACTATTATGGACTTTTCTTTATTCTTAATGCATTAAGTATATTGAAGTTTTGGAAATTGGTTTATAGCAGGTCATGTTCATAATGGCATGAAAACTTTTAAATTACATGGCAGTTATCTCAGACAGAGGTACCCAAGTCATACATAGAACCCTGAAACTGTCCATGAAATTATATTAGATGGCAATACTGAACTTAAACAAATGTAGCAATGTGTAAAGATCATTCTGAAGCTGTGCATTGTAAACAAAAAGAAATGAATAAGGTGAATAATTGCCTAGCAAAGTACTCACTATGTTTTAAGATAAACCTGATTGTCCATTAAAGACNCCATCCTACATGCCTAAAAATTTATCACTGAAGGGCAGGAAAAGTTCTAAATTGAACACTGGTGTTGCTAATGAATCTTTCTTTTTCAAAGGCTAGGCTTGGCTTTTGCACATTTTGTKACTTTATTTTACATATTGACATTGTAAATTTGACATTAACACCAGCAGTACCTGCACTGTTGTATTGCAGAAGCAAGTGGGCTTTTGTTAGGTCATTGGCAGTGGCACCCAAGCCCAGAAGAGAAGCAGAAGACAAGACATCAATTCTGTGATGTTCCACCAGCAAAGCTTCTACTGATTTGCTGACATAAAAATGGATGAAATATTGGGGAGGCTGCACTCACAGGGAGATGCTACTAACACAAAGGGTAACATGTGACAGCTCAACATGGATGMGATACAAACAGAAGTGGTCATATTAGGAAGCACACATAATATAAATTCTGAATAGAAGGCACTGATGAGAGAGAGGAAGTTTTGAAGATGTCAAAGATAAACTATTCTGTTATGCATATGTATATATTATGTGTGTTCTCATTATATATATATATATATATTACTACTTCAAATAGTAAGATTTGTCCCTTTTGTTTCCCAGAATTATTGAATTTAATAATGTACACAAACATTTGATCAGCTGAATGCTAGAATTGTCATAATTTCATTTTCTGGTTGTTCCCTTTTGATTATATAAAAAAAATGCTAAGTTATATTTCATCATGTAAAAGCAAACTCCAAATACTAYTTTTTCAGCTCACTGGATGGAATTTTGAAATTAAAATTCAATGGTTTATAAAACTCCCCTCTCATATGACAGCAGAYGTGAGTGAAGGCACTTTTGAACTCAATTGCTAATGTAATGACAGAACAGATTAAGGCTGTACTTGATAAACATAACAATATTTTGGTAAAGATTAAGTGATGTTTTGTAATACGAGTCAACTCAAGTAGAACCAAATCTTGGATAATAATAAAAAAAAATTGACTACAGACAAAGCTCACTTTTAATATTGTTCTTGTGTACATCCTGATTCTTCTTTTTTCAGACCTAGTACTCCAAAAGAAGAATGTGTACAATTGCTTGTTCAGTCTTCAGTACATAGCTCCTTTGTTTCACTCAGAATTAGAAGAATCAAGAACTAGGAAAGCTGTCCTGCCCCCAGCATCTCTCCCATGGGACCTCAGTGTCAAAGCAACACAAACAGATGAGAGGGAGGGAGCGACTTTCAACCACAGTTTTATTTTACACCGTTGTCTATATTCAGCTTTCTCTTCACCCCAGAATGTTGTTGTGATCCCAAAAAGGGATCAGATTTTTACTTTTCAGCTAAACCATCATGGATATTCTGCCTAAATTTCATAAATGATAAGATTTTCCACATGTCTTCAAGAAAATACTGATACTTTCCTGGGACTCTTGATAGAAAATGATTGTTGTGAACTCATTTAATGCCTATGCCTTCCACAGTAGAACACAAGAGTTATTGAGGTAGCTAAAACAAAGCAAGATATATGGCAGAAAAAGAAAAATGTTTTCCCCAGGTCTGCATGCAGCAGCTAAGAACCCATGAAGGAGATGAATGAACTGAATTTGTATTTTCAGGTGTTAGATGCTAACTTACAACTTCATGCAATGCTACAGGTATTTGCAACACACAAAAGCATCCTGAAAATAAAACCATCAAAGAACCCTCAGGCTCCACTGGTAGCACTATACCTTATATATCATTGTGTGCTTGAAATTGTTGGTTTTATGTGTCATCCCTTTTTCTCTTCAGACAGCTTCAGAATGCTGTTTCATTTCTCCACACCAACAATCACAAAAGGGACTGGGGAAAGTACTTCCTTTTTGCTTTGTTAACTCGTCTGCAGACTGTAATTGGATAGTGGTATATATAAGCATTTAAGTATTGCATGAGGAAGTTAATTTTAAAAAATAAAATATGAAGTTAGTTTGTCAATAATGAATGTTTATTATTTGGTATATGATGAAGTCAACTTCAAAATCACATTGATGCACCCTTCTCATTGGCAATAATAGCCCCATGCATGTAGGACTGGATGCTTCCCTTTGTGAATTGCAAAGTCCAGAAGTCAGAGGATATTCCTGGAATACATGTAAGTTCTCACAAGGACTCTACAGACATGTAGGCAGAAGATAGTTACCACCATGCTTTTTACCCAGTAGGAAGGCTAGTTTCTAAATGTTCTACATTATCCTTGCACTCAAGTATCTAAAGGGAAAGATGATTTACTTTGCACAAGTGCACCAAGTGGTATTGTATGTGCCCTAAAGATTTCTGCACCTTGGAAGCATCTCACATCAAGAGCATCTTTGCATTCAAGGTAAAACCACCTCTCTGGCTGGAGCCTTCATGTAGTACAATGAGATGAATTCCTGATCACCTAAGACTTGTCTTCTGTATTATCTCAAGGGAACTTGTTAGCTCATTAAAAGGAAAACAAATTATACAGATGGAGAACTTGTCTTGTTTCCATTGAAAAATTGTGTGTATATCAAATCATTCCCAAGAAGGAAGGAGAGGGCCGGGGTCCGGGAAAGGCTTGATGCAGCATTGTAGGGGATTGCCMGGACAGAGGAGTGGGAGGAGGTTGATCGGGGAACGGGCTGAGGGAAGAGGACTTATGGGACTTAGGGGAAGAGGGAACCGGGAAAGGGAAAATCATTTGGAATGTAAACAAAGAATATAGGAAAGAAAAAAAGAAGAAAAAGAAAAATTGTGTGTACAAATTTCTTTGTTTCAGTTTCATCCTTGATGTTTTTGTTACTGTTGTTTTTATATTATGCTAACCAATAAGTCTGATAGATTAAATGTTTGTCGTAATAGTGACCTAATTAGATGGTTGTCTGATTGGAACATATAATCAAAAGTTTTCTAAACAGGGGTTTTACATTTTAAATGATGTAAGTTTAGAAAGCCCTTTATCAGGCTGTGAAAGACTTAGCATCTTTCTGTGGTATATAACATTCTAATGTTTTAAAAAGGCAATAAAGATATAAGAAACTTACAATCTTCACCATTTGAACAAATACTGAACTCACTTTAGCAAGTATAATTTCCACAACTTATCTAAAAATACCTCCACTAGTAAAATTTACTTCTTAAAGTGTCTTTGACTGTATTTCTATGAAGAGACAGCCTGTATCTTTTCTCTAATTTGAGAGTAGATGTTGACCAATAGGGTGTAGCAGAAGTGCTCTACCGATCAAGCCATGTGGTTTTCTTCAGGGAAATACCCATTCTTACAGCCTTCAAGAAGTCTGAGACTAAGGGCTTGAGATGTGGCTCAGGTTTTGGAAAGGACTCCAGTTTGGTTTCCAGCACCAGGCTGACTGTGATTCCATCACCAGAGGACAAAATTATGGCTTTCTCTGTCGTCYGCCAACACTTGTGCTTATGTCTACACACACACATGCATGCACACTCACACACATGCAAGCTCACAAAAATTAAACATAAAATAAAATCTTTAAAACAAAAGGAATCTGAGAATACTATGACATAAGGAAACCTAAACTGGCTCAAAGGAGAAAGCACTTTCTGAGGTCACAAGATCATATAAGAGAGAGAAGTGCTGGCCTCCTACAGGAACTCAACCTCCATCTCTAGCTTTGACATCAGCTGTTCCTCCCCAAGAGACATGACTGACAACCTCCAAGTGGAGATGTTTTCCAAGTTCTAGCCCACAGGAAAACCATAAGAAATAGAACATAGTAGTTATTTTTAATCACAAGTTTTTTGTAGTTTATTTGCTTACATATATGAATTTGTTCAAGCGCTTTCTGTTTGCTCAGTCTCTTCCTGGCAATCTCCTGAGCTCTGAATCCTGCAGAGATTTTTTTCCCTTAAAGGAGTTTAATTAACTTCCTCATCTTCATAGATGGCTCTCTGGATATGCAATACAATATTTATTTATTATTTATATTTATATTTTTTATTATTATATATATTTATATATTTATTATTAATTTATAAATTCAGGATGTAGATTTCAGTTAAGTCCATGTCTTTCCATGGTGTCTGTTATATGTACATGATTGTTGATTGCTGTGCTGCTCTTATTTGGAAAAAGAGACTCAGTGCAAGAAAAATCACACATTTATTCCCCGTGTTGTGAATGCTTGTAATTCATGGTCCCTTTAATTCAGCCACATTCTTCAGTTAGACAAAAGGAGACACCTTCTTACATTTGAATACATAATCAYCATCGCTGTTAAGGCACTTATTTCAAAAGARAAAAGAAGCTGAATTTTTCAAATATTCTGATCATTAATAAACAAGAATTGGATTATTAAAATATTTACACCGTAAGCAAGTTTAATTTAATAGTCTGCTGCTACTGCTATGTGTAGCTTAAAATCCAGGATGGATTCTAGAAAAAGTGGTATCCACACCTCCCTGCTAATCTTCCTTCGCACCACTAGTCTATGCTGTTGCACCAAGTTCGGCAGCCTCACATTGGAGGAACTATCACAGGTTTATCAAAGATCTTTACCTCACTGGAAAAAAGTCAAATTTCATCTTCCCTTAAATTAGAACCAGAGAATTTAAAAATAATGCTGTTCAGAAAAACATATTTTGGTTCATAAATTTAAGTTTTAAAAACTYATGTCAATTCTGAAAAGAAAATTCAGAAAAATCTGTTTGGAGGGACAAGGAAACCTCCCTTGCTAATCTGAAGAAGCTGCTGCTCCTGCAGGCTCAGCTACTCCTCACCAACAGTTCGAGGTTCTCTTCATTTCGCTGGCTTGTCTGCCCTACATCCACCTGCAATTAATGAGCTTGCCGCTACTAAGACTTCCACTTTGGCCCTACTGTTCTGCAAAATTTCCTCTCCCTTCCCTTTAGCATTTTGATGTCAAGAAATTGACCAGTGCGGCAAAGATTTGTTGGAGTTTTCCTGTGAGATGTACTACAGTAAAGGCTTCACATGTGTTTTCTATTTAAATTTCCCATTATCGTGTTAAAATCTTATTCATTTTTTAAAGATTACAAAACCCATGGGACATGTGCAGAACTCACTCACTCAAAGTAACAGTAAGTAGTCCTAATACCAACACACATCACTGTTCAACCTTACTTTTTGAACTCGGGACTGAAAGGGACCTTCAAATTCTCTCTCCTCCCCCTCCCCCGATTTAACGCTTAATTCCCCTCTAATGTAACTTAAAACTTGTCACAAGCTTGCATAGAAACATCTCTGTGATGGTCATAATCATTTTTCTCTCTCTAAACACTAATTCACTGTATCTCCTGCAAGGTTATTTTCKAAGAGAAAATATACTTTCTACTTAAGTAAACAGCTTGCCTTTCTAAACGCACTAGTTCAGCCTCCAAGGCTTTCTCCAAACCTTGCTAGTGAGCTATGCAGCCCCAGGCTGTACCTAGATCTCCATGTCTGTGGTTTAGATGCATTCTATGCTTCCCGCACCAGAACCAGCTTCTCACTGAAGCAACCCCAGCAAACCCACATTCTTCTCCTTTATGAGCCAAACAAACATCTCTTCCCCTAGCAAGTCTTCCTCATTCTCCTTCATTAGTACTATATCAAAGTCCTGGGTAAAATCTGCAACTCTTTCTGTGGGTATCAGGGAGCGAGGGCAAAGGAATGTCTAGTCAATTCATACCATGATAATCAAAGCACAGAGAGCAATTTTATCAATGTAGGTCCTTTCTTGAATGAAACTTTCAAGGAATTGGTAACACGTAAATTAGCACCCAAAGGATTTTCAAGGAACTGGTGGAGGTGGAGCGGAAGAAATCTCTGAAATCAGAACTCTTAAGACACAGCCTCGAACGAGAGAGCTCCTGAGAATGGAGTCCACCATCACATGTGATGCCATCATGGAATCATCTTGTCTGTACTTGGGCGGTTGTACATCGGTCATGCCTTCCCCAGGCCTCACCGCTTCTTAAAATTCATGCAACCCTTGTCACAGATAACTTTCTGTCAAATATAAAAATTGTACAACTGATCAAATGCAAAAGACAGGGGGCTGGAGAGATGGCTCAGAGGTCTAGAGCACTGACTGCTCTTCCAGAGGTCCTGAGTTCAATTCCTAGCAACCACATGGTGGCTCACAACCATCTGTAACGGGGATCTGATGCCCTCTTCTGCTGTGTCTGAAGACAGTGACAACAGTGTACTCACATACATAAAATTTAAAAAAATATTAAAAAAAACAAATGCAAAAGACATCAGCTGTGACCATTTTGTCTCTTGACTGATCTGGCAATTTTTTTTTTAGGATAGTGCCATTTTTGTGTAATTTCCCTCCAAGAAACTTGCAATATTTTATCAGAAAGTATGATTGAGAAATATTTGATAGATGCAGGCGTGCATGCATGGCTAGATCATTAAAACCAAAACGAGTTTCATTATTTCAGAATACATAAGCAATCCTTCAAAAATGTCTGTTTTCAAATGACAAATGATACCCTCTTAATAAAACCTTTAAAAGCTTTTATAATGTTGTACTGTCATAAGTTCTGCAGAGTGTATTCCAAATGGCATTTAATAGGGTTTTAGTTAATTGAACCAAATATTTGACTGAAATAAAAGGAATAAAAAATAGTTTCTCAGAGTTGTTTTTGATGAAACTATAACTTGCAGTTTACAAACTCTATCTTTTTTACTTCCCATAATRCAAACACAACTTACATACCKCATGCCTAACAGCTCCAGAAAGCATTACTTAAAAGTACAGAATACCCATTTAGAGACTAAAATACCCAGAGTAAATTGGAAGTCATCAGAGCTCATGGCACTGTTGCAAAGGAAAGAAAATACATGTATTTTGGTTATCATTTCTGGTGGTTTGTACTGTGGGGGGAAATAGCCAATATAAGTACTTTATGTAAGTA
>BDUI01004146.1:72937-96524 GCA_002335545.1 Apodemus speciosus
AAACTTTACAGTAATTAAAACTACACAACTCAAGATTTTACTGCTAACAGGCATGGAGAAATCAACCTCAAAATGACCAGGAAACTCTCTTCTTGATAAATGGCCTACATAGTGCCAAAAGATGCTATAGAGGTTTCTGAGGGGGGAAGACACCAGGGGTCTTACATTAYGTTAGACGGGATGTTCCAACATTGACCTGCTAGCAAGATGTGCTCACTGGTGACAGCGTAGTCAGGAGAGTGGTCAACTTCCTCCTGAGTGAATATGAAGCCTGATCTATGTGAGGGAGTGTCAGGTCTGGCACTATAAACCTTATCAAAAGCCCAAGACTGGAACGATCATAGTCCTGACACAGTAACTTACTACTGCTAATTTTACTAATGMTCCTGCTGTCAACTGTCTTCTCTACATTTCTGTTTGTGCCCATCTGCATATTTGTGCTGCTTTTGATTTTGGCCAGTTAAGCCCCTTTATCCAGTTAGTGCAGAGACTCCTAACTGGTCAAAGAGCTGAGTATAAATAACTCTGATTGCTCAATTGTGTCATCTATATCAACTCCCACCATAAAAGGCTCAGAGACCATCATGGAAGAGGAGACAGAGGTGGCAACTCTGAAACAGCGACTTCTCTACATGATATGGCTGTTACATGTATCAGTTCATAATAGCTGTGGCTACCTACAYAAGATAAAGCCAGTCAAAATTCAGACATAAATACTGAGAAATTCACGAGTCCCCACCCCTAACAGAGGAGCASCTGAGGGAGGAATAGTGATGCTCTTTTGGGAATGYGACCACTAGTATGTTGCCCATGCATCATTGAATGCCCACGTACTCACATACACATGTATAGCACTAAATAGGCTCAGAGTTATTGACAATAAAAGAAATAAAAAGAAGGCTTATAATTAGGAAGGGGTTGTTATACAGTGAGGAAGATACAAGTGAATGGATTTATCAATATACATTATATAAATGAACAGAACTTTTAAAGAACAAAAAATATTATTAAAATAAACAAATTAATTTCCTGTTAGGACATCCCAAGGAAATTAATACATACCTCTACATATGTTGCTTATTTATAGCAATTTTCAACCAGTGTTGGAACACATGCTTGGAAATACAATAACTTCTACCTTCTCAAAATAACTATATTTCTGTACCCAGTCTAAGACTGTGGATTTCTAAGCAGGGTAGATATCCAGATGGTGATGTGCTCTAGTAGTAGCTGCAAAGACCAGCTCTGAAGAGGCATCATCCATTGTCTCACGTTTCTCAGCAACCCCGAGAGAATCTACCATGTAACTACCAAGGTGGTTTGCTTGTTTGTTTTCATCCTACTTGTAATTCCTTTAGATAAAGAGGGAAACACATTTATCTTTTTGGAGTATTGTAAGTTAAACACTTAGGTCCTCCCAAAATTTAAATGTTGAAATTCTAACCCCTAATGTGCTGATAGGAAACAGGACTTTTGGGACACAATCACGAGACTGCAGCTCTCATAAATGTGATTGGTACCCATCTGACAGGGGCTTCATAGATCTCCAACTCTTCTTCCATGTGAGAAACTGTTTACGAACCAGAAAGTGAAAACTCATCCCACACCAAGTCTGTTAGCCCCCAATTAGGACTTTCCAACTTCGAGAACTGTAAAGAATATGTTTGTTTTTTAAACTACCCAGTGTATGGTTCTATTATTACTTGTTGATACAGTAGTCCAAACAGATACATTACCAATTAACCAGCTATGACCATTTAACCAATAGATTCTAAGACCTAATRTGCAAGCTTGGCCCTAGTATTTATTTCCAATCAATTAACCTTAGGTAGATCATTGAAACACTTGAGTTTTTAATACTCAATTGATTAAAAACATATATTTTATGCAGTTTGTATAAAGGTTGAATGATGTTTCACATGGCCTGCCTGACAAGGTATATCCACCCAGTGTATTTTATCTGAATATTATGTGAGCAACCAAYCACATTTGTTTAGTAAACCTACACATGGCTTTCAGTAGCCCCATCCTACTAGCTTATATCATATAGCACACAAACATTTCCAGCACTTTTTGCATTCTTCCACATTACTATTCACATCTGTGTTTTTGTTCATTTGATGTATATTTATTCAATGAACTTAGCTTATTATAATAGGTTATTTTCACAAATCATGCCTGCCTTTTGAATGCTGTAACAATTCAGAGTACCTATAGAATATTAAGATACCAAGCTGGATTACTCACATCAAGCTATCAAACTATGAAGTTCATTTTTGTCTGATCTTGCTTTTAGTAAGACTCAGTTACACAAATCCTTATTATTCTTTCTTCTCATCTGTTGTCTACATCATATTTTAATTCAAAGATGAAAGCACATTTTAGCAGTATCTAACAGTATTTATATGTGAGAATACTCTAAGCCACTAATTGAATGAATGATCTTAAGGTAGAAGCAAATAATCATGAATGCCAACAAGGAGAGGTGATGATGTCAAATTACTTTTTTCACTCTAAGTCAAACACAGGAGAAGAGTAAATGCTATGTTTTAAGATAAGAAGTCCATTTTATAAAATATTCATGCTTCAAACAGTTAAGACAATTTGATTTAGATGAGCATCCTTTGCCCATTAGATACATTTGATGAATTTGCACAGTTAAGTAAGTGCATGCTAGCACCTTACATGCATGAGATGCTAGGCCAGAAAGCCCAGATTTCAGGGTTTGGTATTTGTGGTTCTTAGCCTCTACTTGTCTTGGATTTTTATTTTAAAAATGGAAATTGTGTTATAAAACTGTAGCATGAGTTGTGAGACATGTTTTAGTCCAGAAAACAGCACATTGTGAGCTTTCAGTTAATATCCTTGTCATAAAAACCTTTCACAATTCCATTTAACCCATTTGATTTATAAATAATTTAAACTACAACTAGTCCTAGACCTGGCCTCAAATAACACATTATGTTAATTAAGATAGTACCTACTTGAGGCACTTATAAAAGCATTTTTACACATGGAATTTCAGCCTGTTGTATTTTCTTTTAGCGTAAAATTACTTCTTCTAAATACCTAAAAATGATGCTAAATGACTCAGGTGAAACTTTTCATTTAAGATCATTTTAATTACAGTAGTGACAACAGATGCATATATGTTCATTAATAAAAGATAATTTGTAGCTGTGTCCCTCTGTAATTCATGCTAGAAAATTATAGATTATATTGAGATGCAAAAAGAAACACTGATCTGTAAGTCAAATGCTCCATTATTAAAAACTGTCATCCCTTATGAAATTCAGAACTAGCAAACCAAGGAAGAGAGTAACCATTTTAAAACGTCTGGAGGGGATTCCATAAAAACATTTAAATGCATTACTACTCAAACAATTTGATTGGATTATAAAATATTTAAAACTGCTGCTGTAGTTTGGTTATTTACTGTTGATTATTTCTATTTCAAGATCTTCACAGAAAARTGCTACACATYTGCAGAGCTATTTGTAYTGTGCTGATAAAGARCCACAGTKTGAAATGAACTWTCCATAATATATATTTACATCAAGAGGACAAAATCAGAAATAGAAAAAAGCTATCAYTTTTTAAAAAAAAGTTACCTCCTAATATACTAAAAATTAACAAAATACTAATAAAGTACTTATAAAAATTATCATAGTTCACCACATGTAGTCCCATGTAAAAGTTAGAAATGTTGTGTGAAGATAGAAGTATTAGTACTGTAAAAATTCTGTTATTCTGTCAACAAAGATAATATATAGAACACATTATATGAGCCTGAGACTCAACCTTAAGGAACCAAATTTTGTTATATTCTAATATCACATTACTAAAAGTAGTGACTAGGCTGAAATGTAGAAAAGAAATAAATGYGAATGTCTTCACGACGTGGTGAAATAGCCTGGACAGTCCGGCTATAAGGCATTCCATTACAGTCACATCTTTCTTTCCAAGAAAGCAAAGGGGAGACAGATAGGACCGCCAGTGTGCAAAAGAAGCCTCCACTCTTGACTCCTCACTACTCACAATGAAGCTGCCTCTTCGCAATGAATTAGCAGGGTAAGACCTGTGTTCATAGATTTAATCACCAGCAAGCTCTTCATTGGATGATGCAAGCAATTCTTCAACTTAAACTTTTGGTCTTGAGAYCATACCATAGGTCCACACTCCTGTAAGCAGCTGCTCCTATTTCCAGATTAGCCTGTACATTCACAGTATTCATGGGACCAACCGACCATCTTAACCCAACAATGATAATTCTGCTATCACTATACAAAAGTGTTTTATTTTYATTATTTATCATATATTTTAATAAGAATGTAGTCATTAGACGCATTTGACAAAGGGAGAGAGAAAATAAATGCTTACATAATTAAGTATTTTGATCAAAGTGGCACAGCTCGCAGGTGCTTCACTGGCTCTGGGTTGGGGAAGGCCATTTCTTCAAGTGGCAAGGGAAGCCTCTAAAACTGGACACATATGAGCACGGATTCTAGTTCCTACACTTGAGGAAGGCACATGGATTTTCTGATCTTCTGTTTATTCTTTGGGAAAATTAGGATCTGAGTTCTACCTGCTTGACTTAGGCTGTTGTAATGAACAACGATGAGCAATATCTGTCCTGTATGATGGAGAAGCTTTTAATTTCTTAATTTAAGCTCTTAATTTCTGAATTTTAAGAAATTAAGAGCTTGTAGACAGCACAGGCCATGTAGAGGCTCCAGAGCACTAGAGAGACACTTGTCAGAGCCACATTAGGAGCACAGCCTAGAGCTAAGGCTAGATCAGAGAGTGCTTTTGTGCCAACTGTCAAGTAGGAATCCAGGCAATGGGACAAACTGGAGGAAGAAACTAGCAACAATATTTTGGAGAACGTGGGCAAATAAAAGAAAGAACTGAGAAAAGAACGTGGAATTATACGGACCCTGCCCTTTCTTCACTTGATCACTTGATCACTTTCCTGCGTCCAGCTTTTCCCTTTACACTCTGAGCAACACTGACAGTTGAGCTACAAATTTAGATAAATTATGTATAGAGCAAGCTGATACCTCAAACAATATCCTTAGCATTCTCATCTACAGAAAACGATGACACCTGTTCACATGCTTCAGCATGTGTATGAAAGCTATTCTGTGTGTGCTAACCACTAAAATTCTGATTCCAGTTCTGGGTGCATACTTTGTACTCGGGGCTGTTTTCCTATTTCATATCAATCCATTACTGAAGTTTGCAGAAGTCCCAAAACATTTACTTTGGGATAATGATATCTAAATACTTCTGAATTATTTTATGTAAGCCTATATAGTTTCCTAATATAGAGATAATGTGCACATTATCTTTTTGACACATGAAATAAATGTTTATTTAGCTGCATTTGAAGGAGAGGAGAGGGATTGTTCTGGATGTTCTTTAGATTCATTAGCAACTTCCAAATTTTATATGAAATCCTATAACTTTCCACACAGGAAAGACATTACTGGGAAAATCTCATGAGTCACACAAGGCCAGTTATCTTATACCATAACTGTAACTTGTAGCCACACTGCACATTCATAATCTAGAAAATGGAGAAAAAATACAATATACTAAAGTTGGTGATTTCAATGGTGACTACAGATAGTTCCATTAGATAAAGCTGAAAATCAGCCTAACAGATTCTGACTATCCAGCAGTGATTAATTTCAGTGTGTTAAGTTTAATTAAGAAAAAACAAAATATATTGTAAATCTCTGAAAAGGAAAGCTACTGACTGATGACATGGGACTATTGAAACATATTAAAGAAATGGTGCAGTATGTTAAGCATGTAATTCTGCCAAAATTCTCCCAGCTTTATTTTGTCTTCCTTTCCATATCCTTGGCTCTCAAAAATTCATTCTCAGTTCTTTGGCAAAAACGACTGGAAGAGACCAGAAGGAGGAGAGGGGGAGTGGACAGCTCATGCTAATGCCAGTCTTGATTTCATTTTTTTAAAATCCCACTTTGTGCATAAAAAATATAGTTCATTTCTTATCCTGAGAGTTACCCTGGCATATGGCTCAATTGGAAACATCAGGTTTCTAGTTCTTTTTAAAATGGCTTGCCTCTTTTACAGACTTTTCCTCAGAAAGATATAATATCATTCCCACTTTCAGAGTCCACCACTCTTGCCTTGGAAACATCTTCTCTCTTTCTGATCTAATAGATCTTGACCATGATGGTAGATTAAATGACAGAGTGAGATTGGGACTGGTTTCTATATCAGGATTGTGCTAGCTTGTATATTCATAGTTTTGCCATTTGGACTCAGAAGGCAAACTCTCTTCTACTCTTTACTCTTCTTTTGAGTTAAATAATTCTCAGATATCTATTAAACTCYATGATCATGCCTTAAAGTCTATGAGCCTGAATAAAGTTCCATGTTCCCGACTTTCTATAGTAAAATATAATGCCAAGTAATATATAGTTAAGACCATTTCAATTTATCTGAGTCCTTTCTAAATCAATATTGTGCTAAAATGACATTGGCCTATAAGAATTAATATCTTATTTATATTACCCACCTGGGAGGAAGTTTTACTTCAAAAATACAGAAATATGTATGTGATTTAATTCATCATGACTGGTCTTCATTTGTTTGCAATAAATCTTGGCTATAGTCAGCTGAAGTAATGGGATCATTGGTATGTTGCAGATTCTGTCCAAAGTGGAGCAGAAAGGAAGAGAGCTTAAATTTATATCACAAATGGGTTTACACACAAAATAAGAGTAAAGGAAAAAGAACTGGAAGGAAAGACATCATTTGTTCTTTGAATTACTTTCTCCAAGTATATAAAAATATAAGAAATATTGTCTTTTGTTTCTAAAATTAGAAAGATTTCAAGGGCATTTTATGATAGGGACTTTTGACTTTTGGATAACAACAATTTCTGAATCTAGAGGCAATTGTCAGTCAGTTTCAATTTGTAGACTACAGCAGTGATTTTTAAGAGCATATCTCTTCCTCTGTATGCATATTCTAGATCTAAATGTCTCTTGTAAACAAATATACATAGAATTTCATATGGCAAAAAATACAATATATAAAAATGCACTCATAACTGCAAGCACAAACATAGAAACTCTGAAGGGCCAAGCGAGGTTATACATTTCCTTAGCACGTTCTTCATCTATTTTTCATTTTTCTTAACTGGCAGGCAGCTAGGGGCTATGGTGTCAAGTAATAGAGTTGTCTTTCATTTGAATATAGTATGTTAATGACAAAATACTAATCCATTCATCACCTTAAAACAAGTCAGTAAATTTTGGAAAAAAAGAAATCAGTATCTCCTTTAGTAACAGAAATCACATGTCTTTTGTAAAGGAGCTATTATCTCCATGGGTTTCTCAGCTGAAGTTAAGAATCTAAAAATGATTTTCATCCATTTCTCATTAATATGCAAAAATATTCAAATTAGATAGTAATTAACCATCTACTCAGTAGAAAACCTTTCCATGATAATTTATGATAAACTCAGTTGCTGCTTTGATTGAGATTGATTTTTTTGGTGTTGGGAATCTATCATGAATACAAAAAAGCACCTGAAAAAATATTTTTAAACACCTAACTTACTGCTCAGCTAATTACATGGTAGCCATGTCCACAGCCACGAGTGTGCAGCTCAGGTTGTGGTAAATCGCATTCCAGAGCACAGCTTCTTTGGATGCCTCTGTCTAGCTGACTCCTATTGTTTGGGGCTTTATCATTGTTTAATTCAATTCACCCAACTGTCACAGTCTAGATGAGACTGCCTAACTAATGCAGAATTTCAATACAAAAGAGCCATGGCCATCTTCACAGAATTCACAAGATGAATTGATTTCACAGGCTACTTTGCTCTATGGGCTTAGTCATGATTTGTAAACAGACTTCAGCTTTACTTTCTGCACATGAAAAACAGACCTCAGTAGTTGGTGATGAAAGGATGATTCTCATGTGCTTGTCAGGCCAGGGGAAGTCATTTTCATTCTCCACAACAAAAGCTGGAGTTGAGTATCAGTGACCATAGGGTATGCAACTAGATCTGAACACTGAAGACTGCTATTCAAAACGGTACTCCCTGCGCGTAACAAAACCATGGGGACACAGTTAGTAACCCTCTGTTAGCATGGTTTCAATATACACAAAAGAAAACACCTACTACTTTCAGTACCTACTTGGTTACACAGATCAACTCTGGGTGAGAATTCCTGGGGCAACAGATAAAAAGGAAACACTGACTCTGCCCAGCTGTCCAYGGCTGCTTCAAACATCCAGTTAAAAGCATGTTATTGCAGAAGCAAAGCAGTTCACTGGCTACTTTTCCTTCTTTTCTTTCTTTCTTTCTTTTTTTTCTTTTTTTCTTTCTTTCTTTTTGCAAGTTTTTACCTTTGCTTGTATTTGTATACAATAAAATTTTGCTACTATGTCCTTTATTCTCGGACAAGCACAATGGACTTTATGTTTGTCATTTTCCAGATTGACTTGGAGGCCTGAGTAGTGTGGCTATGGACAAGTTAATCAGTCACCTTGAGGAACAGGGGCTGTTCCTTCTGCTTTCCTTTTTCACTCACTTGAGTTTACAAGTATCTCTCAAAGATGACCTACAGCAGATTCATCATTTGCTCTACAGTCAATGTCAGTTCTTCCTTGGTACTATTGTGTCAGTCTCTGTGGAAGACATTTAGACATTTCCCTTAAAAGGGACTGACCAGAAAATTCTTACACACACACACACACACACACACACACACACGCAAGCACACTCCATATCTGTAATTCCCAAGAATTCCCTAGAACCAAGCAGTTGCTCTCCAACCCCTGAAAGAGTACATTGTATCTTCAGGGAATGGGGCAAAGAGGGAATGATACCCTTAAATGGCTCCTCTTGGGAATTTTCTGACAAGGTGAAATATAGGGTAATTAGTAAATAACCTGAAAACATTGTTCTGAATCTTCCCAGCAATGTCTAAGAAGAGTCATGTACATGAGTCTAAACAAAGAAGAAAATGGACATAAAAACTAAGCAAAACCTTTGAATGTTTTTGGAAAGGTGTCTTTAACAAAACTGGGATGTAAAATGATTGAAAATTTCAAGAGCCTGCCAGTTCCCATAGGGTACAGTCAGTTCCCAGCATATATAATATGCATGTGCATCCTTTCTGATCGGATTGTAAAACAACAGAATTGGCCACAAGCAAGGAGTTGCTGTGATTTGTGCTTTATGATGGCCCCTCCCTTCCATTTCCTGGTCAGCATTCTRGATGATTGTTCCATTTAGCACACATTCTCTGGTTTGTTTCTTTTGCTTCAATTCTATTTTACATTTTCCTGTACCAAACTGCATTTGCCATCTGCTGATCCAATTACTTATACAATCCAAATTCTTTTGAGTCTGATTGTTTCATTCCTCATTATTTGTTCAGCCTCCAGTTTTAGTATCCTTGGTAAACTCTAAAGTCTTGTTTTCAATACCTCATCTGAATATCTTATATACAATACAACCCAATTAGCTCAAACTTTGGATTTTCCTAAGGCTACTTGTGCCTAAATGGATTTATATCAGTAGAGTGTATGTGGACCCTTATAAACAGCCCAACAATTCCCTCTCATAAAGACAGCTGACCCATCAAGAATGGTATCATCTTTTTTAAATTAAAAATAGTTTAAAAAAAAAGAAGTAGGATAGGGAGCCTATCAAACACTACTGTGTAGGAGAACAATACCATCATCACTCTGACTGTCATCATCTTTCCAGAACTGTTGATATGTAATTAGCAGAAAATGCATATACTTAAGATATACAAAGTGATGTCTTGATATACACATTGTAAAACAATTACCATAATAAAAATAATTATCATAGCTATTACCTTCCATAGGTACTTTTATGTGATACATTGAAAWTAAAATCCACTCTTTTAGCAAATTTCAAGTGGATAGCACATTGCTATCTGGTTACCATATTTTAAGTTAGGTTTCCAGAGTTGCTTCATCTTAGCATTGACCAAGTCTACAGCCTTTGGTCAACATTATCTAATCCACTTCTGGTAGCCATCCTATTCTCTCTGTTTCTACCCTTAGACATTTGTACTGACCACACATAAATGATACTAAGCAGTGTCTGTGTTCTGTGCCTGTCTTAGTACATTTCTGCCCTGCAAGCTCATCCATTGCAAGATTCTTTTCTTTTCTAAGATTTGATATCATAACTACATTGTCTCTTTAATCCACATTTTATTTATCCATTCATCCAATGACTGGCCTTCTTTTCCAGATCATAGCCAGTWTGACTAATACTACAAAGAACATGGAAGTATACATATTTTTGTAATATACTGTTTTCATTTCTTTCCACACATAAAGTTGGCATTATTAATAATATGAAAAACAGAACTTTTATTTATTTTTAAAGACAAGTTCTCACTATGTTTCTTTGGCTGTTCTGGAACTCTCTGTATAGACCAGGCTGGCACTGAGCTCACAGAAATCTGCTTCCTGAGTGCTATATTTAAAAATGTACCACTGTGTCTAGTCCACCATTCGTTAAGTCTCCTCATACTCACAAATAACGAGTGCTCCTTCTCTTCCTCTATATCAATATTTATTTTTTTCAGCTTCTAATAATGGCAATTCTAGCAAGTATGAGATAATGGTTTTGATTTCCTTTTTCCTGATGATTACTGAAGTTAAGATTGGTATACCTTCAGAAAAATGTCTATTGAGACCCCTTACTTAGTACAGACTATGTGGATTTTTTTCTTTGTGAGTACTATGTGTTCCATATACATTTTGCTAAATCCCTTCAGCTGTCAGACTGATAACCATCTTCTGTAGTCGGCCTGTGCACTTTGCTGTTTACCTTTCTGTTTAGAAATCCTCCAGTCCTGCTTCCCTTCTGGACCTCATTGGCCAGAGCCAAGTCACAAAACTATCCTGTTTTAGTTGAGGAGCTGTATAGGTCCTTGTCTGATGTTTAAGTTGATCGGGGTATAACATGTAAGATAAAACTATGACTAAATTATGCATATGTGCTGTCCAACCAATGTTCTCATGAAAATTATTGAAGAGAGTAAAGTTTCCCTGTTGTTAACTCCTGACAATTAATTGGATGTATGTGAATGAGTTCATGCCTGGTAATTTTATTTAGTACACACACACACACACACACACACACACACAGTTGAACAGATACACTCAGTAAGTACTATATCTCTCCTCAAGATGTTTTTACCTAGCCAAGGTATTTTCCTTCTTTTTTCTTTCTTTCTTTCTTCCTTCTTTTTTGGGNTGACTAATACTACAAAGAACATGGAAGTATACATATTTTTGTAATATACTGTTTTCATTTCTTTCCACACATAAAGTTGGCATTATTAATAATATGAAAAACAGAACTTTTATTTATTTTTAAAGACAAGTTCTCACTATGTTTCTTTGGCTGTTCTGGAACTCTCTGTATAGACCAGGCTGGCACTGAGCTCACAGAAATCTGCTTCCTGAGTGCTATATTTAAAAATGTACCACTGTGTCTAGTCCACCATTCGTTAAGTCTCCTCATACTCACAAATAACGAGTGCTCCTTCTCTTCCTCTATATCAATATTTATTTTTTTCAGCTTCTAATAATGGCAATTCTAGCAAGTATGAGATAATGGTTTTGATTTCCTTTTTCCTGATGATTACTGAAGTTAAGATTGGTATACCTTCAGAAAAATGTCTATTGAGACCCCTTACTTAGTACAGACTATGTGGATTTTTTTCTTTGTGAGTACTATGTGTTCCATATACATTTTGCTAAATCCCTTCAGCTGTCAGACTGATAACCATCTTCTGTAGTCGGCCTGTGCACTTTGCTGTTTACCTTTCTGTTTAGAAATCCTCCAGTCCTGCTTCCCTTCTGGACCTCATTGGCCAGAGCCAAGTCACAAAACTATCCTGTTTTAGTTGAGGAGCTGTATAGGTCCTTGTCTGATGTTTAAGTTGATCGGGGTATAACATGTAAGATAAAACTATGACTAAATTATGCATATGTGCTGTCCAACCAATGTTCTCATGAAAATTATTGAAGAGAGTAAAGTTTCCCTGTTGTTAACTCCTGACAATTAATTGGATGTATGTGAATGAGTTCATGCCTGGTAATTTTATTTAGTACACACACACACACACACACACACACACACAGTTGAACAGATACACTCAGTAAGTACTATATCTCTCCTCAAGATGTTTTTACCTAGCCAAGGTATTTTCCTTCTTTTTTCTTTCTTTCTTTCTTCCTTCTTTTTTGGGGGAGGGTGTTTTTCAAGACAGGGTTTCTCTATGTAGCCCTGGCTGTCCTGGAACTCACTCTGTAAACCAGGCTGGCCTCGAATTCAGAAATCCACCTGCCTCTGCCTCCCAAGTGCTAGGATTAAAGGCATGTGCCACCGCCCGGCTGCCAAGGTATTTTCTGAGTCTACAAATTTTAGGGCTGTCTTCCTATCCTGGAAAAAGAGTCATTTAATTGTAATTGGGATTAAACTAAGTGGTAATGACATTTTGACATTAGTCCTACTAATCCATAACCAGGAGATATCTTTCCACTGATTTATATCTATCTTAATTTCTTTCATCACTATGTTATAGTCCTCAGTATAAAAATGATTCACTTCTTTAGTTAAGTTTGATAAGATTTTTGCATGTTTTCAATGGGATTGAGAAGCTGATTTTTGTATGTTGGTTTTGTATCCTGTATTCTTATTGATTCATCTATCAAACCCAACAGATTTCTGGTAAAGCATTCAGAATTTTCTGTGTTAAACAAAATATCATATTGCAATAGTCTTCCTGTCCAGTTTAAATATTTGTTATTTTTTTAAAGCATGCCTAAATACTCAGAACAGTTCATCGGTGTATTGGAAACAAATACAAGACTCAGACTAGGGAACTGGGTATACAGCTGCAGATCTTCACCCCTCTCTCCTCTGCTCCATAACCAATTCCCACTCTCACAGGCCTACACTCTGTAGCAGACCACCTGATGTGGCTGTCCCTTCCTCTCTGAGCCCAACTCCAGTGGGTCACATAGTCATTCTCCAACAATCTTCCCCTTACTCATCCTGCTTTCCCAGCACTCAACTCCAGCAGCATTCCCTGGGAAGCCACCAGCCAAGCCTGCTGGAGAATCAGGTAATATAGTAGAGCAGGTAGATGAGTGAGTGCCAGCTCTTCACTTTCCCTCCTGTCCTCCAAATTCAATCCCCAGTGTCATGCCTAGCTGAGTAGCAGACTACCCAGTGCGGCTTCTCCTTACTCCCTGCCCTCATTCCAGGGGATTAAGCAGATTCAGGTTGACCCCCTTAGCCCTACCCCAGCCMATCCTCATTCCTGTGTGTCAGTTCTCAATACCCATAAACACATTTCACCCCAAACCACAGTGGTCATACCTAGCAGAATCCCAAAAATCCCTACCAGGCAAGACACAGCCACCATATACTCCTAAGAACCAGAGAGGGCAAAAGAAACCAAGCAACAAATCACCCACCCAACAAAGACAAGATCGGATATCAGTACCTAGAATTACAATCATCACAAACCCAAATGCTTAGATACCATCATAAAAACACAATCAATAGCAACGAGYACAATATGTCTCCCCGAAAGCCCAGCAAAATTATCTATCACAGTAAGGGGATTTACAGGTTAGCCCTGCTAGAGGCTAGAGATTAAAGTTATAGATTGCTTTAAATGGTAATGACATTTTGACATTAGTTCTACTGATTGTGATTGTCTTGGATATCTTCCATGTTTGTGTGTACTGGACACTGCTTACCTATCTTTGCTGGTGGTAGAAAATCAGTAGGAATTCTTAAAATTACATTTCTTTTCTTAATCCTGAGAAGCCAGAGTAGGAACTAAAAAAAATCCTTACTTGTATTCTCTGTGTGGTGCCTGGAATGCTCACATTGGTGAAGCTTCTTCCAGTCCAGTCTATGGCTATCAACCTTGCAAAATGCTTGCTTTCTACACCTGTGGAAACAAGCTCTACAAGGGAAAGACTAGAGTACATGAGTGGCTTGCATGTTCACTGGCCATGTGATGTAGTTCAGCAAGGAGAATTGTGCAAAGAATCTTGAAGGGATGTTTCCTGATAGAGTCCACAGTGATGAGGAGGAACCATAGCCTCTCCATCCTGTGCCCACATCTACATAGTGCTGGCATCTCGGGAATTAGCACCAAGCAAAATCAAATGGCCGTGGGGGTGCATCATCCACACAGTGGTAAAATAGATGCTCAAGACTCTCTTACTTTATCCCAGGTGGAAAACTGAAGGGTGAGCTTGGTGTAGCTCTTGGCATTACATTTTCTTCCTTGGAGGAGATATGACAGATAAAGTGAAACATTCTCTTGGCATCTGTAGTGTGTTAATTAACAGACTTGTTGATAGGTTTTGTTCCACGTTGAACAGAAACTTTT
The DNA here is from genome assembly GCA_002335545.1 of Apodemus speciosus. Taxonomy (NCBI): domain Eukaryota; kingdom Metazoa; phylum Chordata; class Mammalia; order Rodentia; family Muridae; genus Apodemus; species Apodemus speciosus. Next base: position 87,403 of record BDUI01004146.1, read on the forward strand.
CTGGACTCGAAAACTCCAAAAAATGGGGAGATTGAAATTAACACCAATGTTATGAAGAGGCAGAATAGCCTTGTACCACCGACTCATTAAATTCCCTTCAATTTTATTAATATGTAAAATTGCTATCACTTCACTAAATACTTGTTCAATTCATAAAGACCATCTATTAGTTAATTGATAAATATGCTTCCAAATCTAGAATTAAAGCAAGGATGGAAATACATATTTAACTATCCATTTGCTCCCCATTCGTATCTGTTTCTACAAATATTTATGTTGGGGGTTTTGCTTGTTTGTTTTGTTTTGTTTAAACAAAGTTTCTGTTTAGACTTATTGTCTGATTTTTCTGGCATATAATTAAATAGTGATAGATTTTGGAACATTAATGTATAAAAACATAATCACGTTCATATTTTCTTACCAAGTTACATAACTAATAAGCAATATGGAATTCTGCAGCCCCATATGCAAACATAAATAATTCAGTGTTCACTTTTTGTCTTCTAAAATGCCTATCCTCCCCCTTTTTGAATTGGGCATGTTTTAAGATCAAGTTCACAGATGACATCCTCTGTGAAACATTCTGAGGTCTTTTCCCTTTGGCAAAGTTATAGACTCTTTATTTCCATTCCTATTATGTTTATTAATTTATGATGTATTATTAATTTTATTGTACTTGCTTCCTCATCTTTATAACTTGATATGAGTCATTAAATGATGACTAGATGAATAATGGGTGGGTGGATAATATTAAGGATGGAATAATTGTTTATAGAACTTGAGTTGGAACTAAAGGTGCAGTTCACATGGAGAAATCCCTAGGTTTGATGATCACTGGATGGATCATGAGGAGGGGAGGGAGGGAGGTGGAGGGCCTAGAGGGAGAGAAAGCAGTTATAGCTATGAAATTTTAGGCTATTGATGCCAGCAACTCTGTATTCATGCCCCATCTGACTTTGCTCTTTCCACAACTGATGATAGTTGTGATGACAGTTGAAGTGTCTGCCCATACTGAAAGGATTCCTGGTTTCCAGTTTTCCCAGGAAACTACTACATTCTGCAGCAACACTCTACAACCCCAGCAAGCACAGGTGACTTGCACTTCAACAAAGCTCAGGTACAGGTCGCTTCTTGGGTTAACAGGATAAGAAGCCTAGACCAGTGCGGAAACAGAAGCAAGGAGTACAGGCTAGGAGGCTCTGAATCAGAGCTGCTGGAACCCCTCAGGGCTCAAGACTGCACATTTTCAGTCCAAGCCCTCACCTTGTGTGGGGATCCAAAACTACAGTAAGAAAAATGCTTAACATCAGTGTGTTCCAACCAGGCTATTTCAACCTTTGATTGCTTCCTTCCTTCCAKAAAACAAACAGAACTAAAAACAAAACAAATGAAAAGCACATTTCCCTGATGCTAAGGATGTGACTTATGCTTTCGTTTCTTCACATCAACAGTTGTCCTTTAAAAATAAGTAAATAAGTAGACAAATCAATAAWAAAATGCCCTAATTGCCTTCTGTTTGGTGTTACTTCTAATGTTTTATTATTTCAGATGGTGACTATATAAATCTGTCTGTTCTTGAACCAAAGAGTACTACTTAGAAAATGAAGAAGTAAAGTGATCCCATGGTTTCACATCTCCAGCAAAGGTCCTCATGGAAGTCTGGTGCTTCAAGATTTCTCCTATGGGAGTACAGCAGAGGTGTGGAAGATRGCCATACTTTACAGCTCTGAAGGGTGACTCACTCCTGGTGGCTTGTGTGCCACCTAACAATCTTATTTGGAACTTAGAAGATATTATCTCCAATTATTGTTTCTTTCTTTATAAAAGCTTATACAACTAGCCTTTTAAACTGCTTAAAGGTTATTGTTTTCCTTTATACAAATAAACTGCAGCATACAGTTCAGTACCTTCTCCATAAAAATACTAAATGTCTGTTCATAATGTACATCAATTTTGTTTTTACATTATGTATTAGGATGCCAAACTATATACTAAGAAAAGAATCAGCAAGAAAGCACCTTTATAATCTCTGAAGAGCTTAAAACACAGTGGGAAAATGTATGTATATGGAAGAAATTATACAGAACAAAATAAAATAATTCTTGCCCAAGAATAAGGTGATAGACAGAAAGTAACTGAATTTGTGTTGGTTTTTCCAGAATATAAGGCACCATTTAATAGATTGTTAAGTTGATATGAGTTGTCGTAACACCGGATTCTTAGTTCCTCTGAATATTAACCTTTACTTTTCCCTTTCATGATTATCACTGTTTTTCCTTTCAATCCCCCCCCCCATCTAGTAGCTGCAAAAGGCTTCTCTGGGGAAACTTTTCTCTAATAACAAGCATCATGTACCAGGTACAAATAGAATGCCTCTAGTGAACAGAGGCACAGTGACATATCATGTGGATGTTCACAAAATGAGCATCTCTAAATGCACTTCTAACAGACTGCTTGTCTGGCTAGTTTTATGTCAACTTTACACAAGCTACAGTTGTTTAGGAAAGAGAACCTAATTTTAAAAAAATGGTCCCTCCAAACTGGCCCATGGGCAAACCTATGGAGCATTTTCTYTATTGATGATTGATGTGAGAGAGCCCAGTTCAATGAGATCAGCGCCAGCCTGGGCAAGCCGTGCCAGCGTGTACAAGAAAGCAGGCTGAGCAAGCCATGAGGAACAAGCCAATAAGCAGCACTCCTCCATGGCCTGTGCTCCAGGTTCCTAACCTGAGCCGCTGCCCTGACTTCCAGTCTTTCTTCCCTGAGTTGTATTTTTATCACAGCAATGGAAACCGCAGCTAATCATTAGTCTTTCTTCTGCCTTTTAAATATCTGTGACACTTTGATAGAAGACACTACTTCTAGATCCTTCTGAGAGTGCTTGTTGACCAAGGGAACTTKATTCACCAACAAGARTTCCACACTCCGAGATACAAAATATATAAGACATGAATAGACTTGAGACATGCTATCAAACCCAGAAAGCAGATGACATGATGCCCACAGTGACTGTGCTTGAAGTCAGAAGCCGAGCAGATGAGATCAGAGTAGGGCAGGGTGGGGCAGGGCAGGGTAGGCAGCCTGTAATCTAACAGCATCGATAGATTTGGAGCCAATTTTCTGAGCTTCATTAAGTCATAACCAATATTTTCAAAACAGCATCTCATCACATGTCTCTACCTTNTATTGATGATTGATGTGAGAGAGCCCAGTTCAATGAGATCAGCGCCAGCCTGGGCAAGCCGTGCCAGCGTGTACAAGAAAGCAGGCTGAGCAAGCCATGAGGAACAAGCCAATAAGCAGCACTCCTCCATGGCCTGTGCTCCAGGTTCCTAACCTGAGCCGCTGCCCTGACTTCCAGTCTTTCTTCCCTGAGTTGTATTTTTATCACAGCAATGGAAACCGCAGCTAATCATTAGTCTTTCTTCTGCCTTTTAAATATCTGTGACACTTTGATAGAAGACACTACTTCTAGATCCTTCTGAGAGTGCTTGTTGACCAAGGGAACTTKATTCACCAACAAGARTTCCACACTCCGAGATACAAAATATATAAGACATGAATAGACTTGAGACATGCTATCAAACCCAGAAAGCAGATGACATGATGCCCACAGTGACTGTGCTTGAAGTCAGAAGCCGAGCAGATGAGATCAGAGTAGGGCAGGGTGGGGCAGGGCAGGGTAGGCAGCCTGTAATCTAACAGCATCGATAGATTTGGAGCCAATTTTCTGAGCTTCATTAAGTCATAACCAATATTTTCAAAACAGCATCTCATCACATGTCTCTACCTTGAGCCACATTGCCAAGTGCTCATTTTCCATAAAATATTTCCAGACGTGAGCTTTGCTGTCATATTTGCCATTGTAGGTGTGATTTTTATATGCAAAAATGTATCAGTTTCCTAAAAAAATCAACTCTTGTTTTGCAACAGGCTTCATTCCCTTTTTTTCCTTCAGTGACAGAACTTCTCTACCATCTCCAGCTGCTTCTTAAAGTAATAAACAGACTCAGGGCTCTGTACCAGACACACCTTATATAAAAGTTATATATAGATTGTTCATGATTCCAAACAACGAAACTTAAAAACGAGGGCTCCATAATATTTGCCTTCTCCATTTTCATTTTTTTCCATAAAGAGTCATGTAGTACAACTAAAATACACACACACATGGACATATACACATCTATGTGTATAAATATGTGTGTATATGATATGGAAGCAGAAAGAGCACTATGTGGGGAGAGGAAAAGATCTAAAGGGAGGAGAAAACAAAAATTGTGCAAAAGAAAACTGTAAATATTGGTGATGTGTCTTGTATATGAAATTTAATTTTAAATACATACATAAGGCACATATCTGACATGRAAGCAGCAGAGGGTCTACTTAGGGAGAGAATGGATGCCAGAGAGTAGGAGATGAAGCAAGAGATGGGGATGGATAATRAATACGATTAAAGCACAATAATTAAACATATACAATGGCATAGATAGACATTATTTTATATGTATTTATTGTAATTTTAATTTAAACCTCWTTTAATGCTAGAAAAATTAAGTAACATTTATGCCATGTTGAAAAAAAGAGGGTCACTGAAAAGAAYAGAATTATATAAGAATGCATATCTCAGGGGAAAACATGTATAACTTCTAATAATGCTTCATGTCATATTGTCCTTTAACTGTTTGAGTTGATGGAATACTTTTCTATTAATACTTTGTGAAATTAATGATTTATTCTTTCTTTCTGTTTGTTTGTTTTGTTGTTGTTGTTGTTGTTAGAGACAGGATTTTACTCTGCACAGCCCTGGCTGACCTGGACATTCCTATGTAGATCAGGCTAGCCTCTAACTCATGGAGATCTGCCTGCCTCTGCCTCCCAGTGCTGAGACTAAAAGCATGTGCCTCCACCACCCAGCGTGATTTGTTCTTTTATTCATGTATTTTATATATATGAGTGCTTTCTGTCACGTACACCAGAAAAGGGCACCAGATCCCATTACAGATAGCTGTGAGCCACCAAGTGGTTTGCTGAGAATTGAACTCAAGACCTCCAGAACAGCCAGTGTTCTTAACTGCTGAGCCGTCTCTCTAGCCCCTAAAGCTTTATTCTTAAATGCCTTAAGTAGATCAGAAATATTTGAAATAATTAATTGGGATTATCAAGAAGAATCAATTTATTGGCTATTGGATATGTTTTGGGAATTTGGATTTGTTTTTGTTGTTGTTATTTGTTTTTTCCCTTTTTGTTTCAATCTCCAAATTGCTTTGATTATGTGGCTCATTAATCAGTATAGCTCCCACTGTATTCTTTGTACAAACATAAAATGCTATATTTTGAATACTATTTTCAAAATATGAATCATCACATTTAGAGGTTTTGTACTAACAAGAATAGAGTTGGATTTTTGGATGGAGACAGTGGGAGGACTAGTGATCCCCAGTTTAGATGGCGAATACGCCAGGATTCTCCACTGGGGGATTTAGATTTAATATGGCTTACAATRTTTGGATTCCAGTTGTTGTACCCAGTGATTGAGTTACCATTTATTCTGAAAAAAAGAATGTAGTTATGTTAGTAAAGAGTCTTAAACGAGTGAGAGGCTACTGATGCAACAGATAGACAACAGATAGATGATATCACAGGAAATTGGAGGCCATGACATACCTTCATAGTAGAGACCCAGGCAAGGATATGACAGAGCTCCCATCTGCATTTGGAGGCCTGGCACCAGTGTAAATCCTGCTCCATGATCAGGAGACTGCTGATGCCCAGCTCAGATACACAAGCTGTAAAGAAGTGAGACTGTTTTCTTTCTTTCTTCCTTCCTTCCTTCCTTCCTTCCTTCCTTCCTTCCTTCCTTCCTTCCTTCCTTCCTTCCTTTCTTTCTTTCTTTCTTTTTAATTTTCTATATTCTTTGTTTACATTCCAAAGTGAGTCTGTTTTCTTTCCTCCACTTTTTATACTTTGGACCCCAGGGAACAATAGACAGGGCTGACACACTGTTTTACCAAATTCACCAATTCAAATGTCAATTTTATCCAAAAACACCATTATAAATGTACCAGAGATAATCTTTAATCTGGGCACCCTGTGGCTCATTCAGGATGAGACATAAAATTTACCATTACGTAGTCTATTTAGAAAGGCATTACCCACACTGCCTCTCTTCTCAGACAAAATGGGGGAAAGACATCTAAAATTTCCCAAGGTCTTTCTTCTTTCCTTTTTCCTCCTATATTATCCTATATACATTCATTCTCATAGTAATGTTTTAAAAATAAAAAGAAAACATTAAATATCTCTACTAGTTATTTGGACTAAAAAAATAAAACCCAACTTCTGCCTTCATCTGAGATGATAAAACAGGATTTTAATTAATCAAACTACATCACAGAGAAATTGAATTTATATCTAGGAGTTTATCTGCATTCTGCTCTTTAAAAAATATGCAAGTAAAAGGTATCAAACAAAAGAACTTATTGATAACATTTTATACAATTTATTGTTGTGGATCCTTCAGGAGAATAAACCCTAACATCTGACTGCAGATACTCCTGAGAGTTAGGACTCCTTCTGATCCCCAACAATAATGACTCCTGGGGTAGAAATTCAGATTTACCTCAAAACTAGAGAATTCTCAGACTCATTCCTTTCCAAGAATCTGGTCATTGACATGATGCTTTGAGTCTCAAGAAATAGAGGTTTTACACAAAACACCAGAAAACTTGGCCCCAAAGAGTTCTTAGAATCCTTAGATCAGATGTGCTCCCAATTTTCAATGTTAAAAGACATAGTAGGAATGACTAATAAATTCTGCATTGATTTTATTAATATATTTTTATGTTTCATGTGCTTTTGAGAACCGTGTTCTCAGACTAGACACATTCTGAGACCATGAAAAAGAAATAATAAACACATTGTTGTTCTAGAAACATGCACGTATCATCTTAAGAAAGGAAAGGAGCTGCTGATTCTTGTCTTTACGTGTGTTATAAAAGTATTTTTAAGTCACCTTTTCAATGCATTTGTCTCTATTGATTACACGCTGCTAGACTGATAATGTCTGAGCTGCCTATGCCCATTAATAAATACCTCAGYTGTTGATGCCTGATTCCCAAGGTACTTTATTTCCTTGCCCTAGATAAAAATATTATTCATAAGGTTTATTTACTAAAAGATCAATAATTATGCATGTATTAAACTTGCTTTATTGCTGTTGTTAATGGTGCCCTTTGGCTGGCCACAGATTACACTCTTCTGCTTAGGCTGCCATAGATGATAAACACTTCATTAGCAACACTTAGGATGTCTGCATTGGATGTCATATCCCAGGAGTACATGTGTGAATTACAGGGAACCTCTTTAGTGTTAGTGTAATATGAAGTCTCTAGAGTTTTCATCACAATTCTACTCTGGGTGCCACAAACCCTACGATTAAATATGTTTTCCCCATTTAAAAACTGCTTTGTGGAGATGGCATGTCTTAATTGTTTCCAGGACAATGCATAATACAACCAATGAGATGGGTCTTCAACTGAACTAATCAGCAAGCTGTAGCCTAGCTTCAGATTTTAAAGTACTAATGAGGCATGCTATACAAAAGAACATATGTGTATGTACACACACACACACACACACACACACACACACACACACACACAATGTATCAAGGATCAAGGGAAGAAAATACAGTTCAAGAAGAGGTTTCTTACCTTTAAGATTTTATAGAGTAAAAACAGGGGAGGAAATGTATTTTATTGGCTGAGTCCTAAGCTTCTGCTTTCTATATGTAATATATCTTGGGTTCAAGGACAGAGAAAAAGTGGTGCCAAATTGTTCAAAGCAACTAATTTGTGCATAAAAATAATGCAGAGGAAGACAAAATCAGCTAGCTGCCCTTACAATCAGGCAGTTGCGCATGTAAAACAGGTAATGGCACATTTTGCACCAGCAATTACCTTTCTTGCACCTGTGAGAGGCTGTTTTGCATATGTAATTAGGTCCCTGTTTATTGTATTTAATGCTGCCACCTCAGCTTCTTTAGGTAAACTTTATGATTTTACTAAATGTCATTCCAAAACAAGGAAGGTGCATTTCAATGGTGAGCTTATGTGTGCACATGCACATGTGAGTCTGTGTGTGTGCTTTTTAAGTAACTGGAAAATTGATGCTAACTTCATTTGATTTTAACTACCGTACCTACCAGGGCTGTGTTCAGTGGTATAAAATATTTCATTTTGGTTTTATGACATAAATGTCTAAATGTCCTGCTGCCAAGATGTATCAATCAAATCAAAGGTTCCAATTTAATATTATCCAGGTGCCAGGATGAAAGGGAAATGACACTTCAGAGTCAGCCAATCCAGAATGTCTTCACAGTTGATAGCAGGCTCCTACGTACTCCTCTCTGAGATCCAGTACTTCAGGGCTCATAAAGTAGAATGTACCACTTCTACAATGCCTGAGTTTCTCCCTTTATATGTGTATATCTTTTTCAAATTGTTACTTGCAAGAGAAAAGAAAAATATCCAATTYACAGGATCACTTCAGACAGGCATCAGAACAATTAAAAACCCACAGTGTTTCAAGGGCACTTCACAGCTTTTTTCTTAAATTGAAGCAAACCTCTGAATCTGTTTTTCTAACCTTCCCACTTACAGCAGCTTTCAAACTGAGGGCTTGGATACTTCTTACCAGTCTATTACTTTTCATTAAATATCTAAGAAGGCAAATGAGGCATGATCAGTCTAGCAGACCACACTACCAGGCACATGTCTAGAAAATTTAAGCAAGGCATGCAACTAGATTTCATTAATTCCCAATTTCATGGAGACTAGCATACTATATTTGTTTGTCTTCAATCCAGTKAATTGTAAGAGGAAAGTTCACATTCATGATMAGATTTTAGATAGATAGACTTGAGAATAGTGGTACTATTTCAAAAATCAAAATATGAAAAACAATGATTTCTCCTGAATTTCTGAAAGGGAAGCCAGACGTTGTCTCATGATTCTCTAAGGATATCCAAACACTGGGACTTCCCACGAGGATTGATTTCATTTGTGGAAATGTTATGCATAGCAAGGAAGACATATATAAAGATACGGTGTGGAACTGTC
>BDUI01004147.1:59119-69185 GCA_002335545.1 Apodemus speciosus
TTAACCACCTGCTGTAGGTGCTATAATAGAACTCAGGTCCTCTGGAAAAACAGCAAGTGCTCTTAAGTGCTGAGCCATCTCTCCCACCCCCTCATCATAAATATCTGTTGTCAAATGAATTTTTTAATTGACTCAGATTAAAAGGTGATTATTGCTCTTAGAATCTTGGATCAATATATTTAGATCTGTGATAGGATATTGGGGGGAGATCAATGGACCTGACAGCTACTGATAGAATTAGAAGTCATTCACAAATTTCAACTCATTGATGGGACTGAATTTTTTCCCTCTCCCTTCTTTCTGTTTACCTTTTTCATTTCTTTTGTAATAGAGACTGAACTTAGAGCTCTAGGTGCTCTGCCACAGAATCTTCTTTTTCATTTTTCTTCTGAAACAGTCTCACTAAGTTACCTAAGCTAACCTTGAACTCACTGTGTAGACTTAGTAGACCTTTCAGTTCTGATCTTCCTGCCTAAGCCTTTTGAGTAGCCAGGCACTTGTGCCAACAGCCCCTCCTAACCACATTTTTATAGAAGCTTTACGGTCTGAATTTGGGGCACTTGTCACCTCCATATGTCAGTCCTGACTCATCTGGAGAAAGGCAGGCTGCACTGGACCTTCCAGACTAGATAAAGATGTCTTTATCCTTCTCACTCTGACAAGGGCAGAGTGGCCATTATTTGCTGGTTATCAACTATAGAAAAGATTGGTGGAAATAAGGCTAAAATAACTTCTACAGTATTTTGAACTCATCAACTCAATACTTTCCTATGTTCAGAAAGCTTTAAAGTCTGTCTGTGCCAAGTATAAGATTTGTTCTTAATCTTTCATTAGACTCCAGAAAAAAAAATGTACCAAAGGAAAAGTTGTTTTTAACCTTGAGATGTTCTATGGTGTTAAACCACAGTCTCAGAACAAAAGGCTGTGGTTAATTACATAGACTGGGTAGAAACRTATCTTAGTGTGCTGACCAGTTTCCTGGACGTAATGGTTTTTGTTTTGGATGTTTCTGCAAGAAAATCAATCCCTTCCTTTAAGGTGTAAAAGAAAAGAAATGGCCAAGCTTAGCAAATATGCCTTAAAAGTGAGAATATAGTCTGTGTAGGTTGGAGCACAGATATATTCTGTCACTTTCTTACACAAACAGCATGTGCAGTGAGGATCTGAGCGTGAGGGGTGGGACAGGCGAATAACCACGCGGGAGATGCCCATGTGCATGTGTGAGCACGCACATCTATAGACACACAGCACATATACAGTACATCTAYATGGACAACAGATTGGCGGGGCACAGGAATCACGTCCGCATGAGTCTGCAGCCATGCACGAGGGCCACTGAACTGATGGTGATGATGGGAATGGGATGCAGTTGAGYACGCAGCAGAGGACAGAGCAGCAGTGGGAGAGCCTCCCCTTCCCTGGCCCCTGTGCCACTCCTGAGAGCACCCGGTGCTGCTCCTGGATCATCATTTTCTCCTCTGCCCCACTAGGGTGGTGCGCCCAACATACCTTTTCTAAAAGCTCCTGGTTTCTCTTAATGAAAAGTTGTTTATCTTCTACCCAGTGTGAATCCTGTTTGACAAAGAATATCGCGCAGTCAGCATTTCAGAGTGCCACGAAAGGAGTACTATGTGTCCTCAAAACCAGCTGGCCGGAGCCATGTCCTTGCCACCCAGTTTGCCTGCAGAGGGTAACTGGTTCTAGTAAATGACACCCACCCGTGCCAGCAGCTTTTTCAAAGACTCTGTTGCCAGGAAAAAAATCATCCTCTCTCCATTGTCATTTTCTACCCGCTACCTTTTCCAGTCTGAATAATCCAGGACCAGCCTTCTGGGGACTCAGAAGTGACCACACAGGCAAAAAGTGAAACAGGTCAGAATGCACACGGGCTCAATACATATGAATGGAGAACATTAAAATGTAGAACCATATATGTAGCACAGAGGCAAAGAATGCAGCCAGRGGAGGGCAGCACACTGCCTTAGCGGTTTGTGACAGCTCGAGGCCTAGTTGACCGGGCTCCTCTTCCACTGGCCTCTCTCCCTTGCCCGACTTCCTTCACCGCTGTGGCTGGGTTTGCACTCTGGGAGAATAACACCAGGGACGGGGGTAGTTTACATTCTGACACAGTCTGAGAAAGGTCACTATGGTGAGCCAAGCCATGTCCTGGGTGTGACCCATGCATGGGGTGAGCCAGAGGAGAGTTGGAGTGAACCAGCTGCCACTGTGGAAAAGCTAGCACGGAGCACCTACCTGCCCTTTCTGAGCCAGCGTTGCCTCCAGATCTTCGATTTTGGCCCTGTACCGCTGTACCTCTGCCTGGAGCTGTTCTTGTGCCTGGTGAGATCAAAATTCCAGAGTTCAGTGAGTAAAATGGCCACTYCATGTGTTGTCCTTTCCTAGTGTTCAACAAGTCAGTTTGTGTAGGGACGGCTTTTCTAGAATAAGAGTACTCTGCTAAAGTGCCTTGATCATTGATCTATTAAGACCTAGAATCTTCAATAAACTTCTCTGGGATCCCATTTGTCACCATGCTGATATTCACACTCTTTAATTAGCCATTAAAGGACTGCCATCACGCTCCAGACTCACCACCTAGACTTCACCTCTGACCTAAAGTGGCATCCCTGTTTCCTGCACTCTACATCCTTGCTGGTAACTCGCTGCTGCTCCGTAATGTAATTGAACTTATTATCTGAGGGAAAATAAGTCTTAATTTCCTCTTCAAGTTCTATTCATTCTTTCAGAGCCAACTTTGGGTTCTGGTGTCTACACCTAAATTGAAAACTTTTTATTTTGTTGGTCATTCCTAGGACAGTAGGAAAGGTTAACAAATACCACCAGTGAAATATCTCAAGTATTATTTGGTATTGCGGCAAACATATGAGTGTAGGAGAACATTTCTTTTGGATGGTGAATGGCCTGTCCCAAATCAAAGTATAGTTTTAAACATATATCGTCATGTGTTTGTGTGTGTGTGCATGTGTGTGTATGTGTGTGTGTATAAGTGAGTGTGTGTATGCATGCTTCTACTTTAAAACAAAGACTTGTAATCCTTATCTACCTTCTAAACTACTAACAGTGGTTGCTGTGGCACCTCCTGGCACAGTGTAATTCCTTCACAAGGAAAAGTGGGGCAACGCCAGTGTAGAGACGTGCCCCTTCTGCTCTCGTGCCAAAGGTCACAGGGCAGGGTCTTCCGGTAGTTCTGACTCTGCAGTTAGAGGGCTGGGTTCAAGTCCTAACATATTAGAACCCTGGGTGAATAATTTAACATCATTATGTGTATTTAACATCTATGCTATCATTTCTTCTTCTGTAACTGGGAGAAAAATCATTGTCGTAGATCTTTTGAGCACTCTGAGTGCCAAATGTGCAACAGAGTAAGGGGCGACTGACTGAATGCCTAAACAAATACATTTCCTTCCTTCCCTCCTTCCTTCCCTCCTTCTCTCCTTCCCTCCTTCCTTCCTTCCTTCCTCCATCCCTTCTTTCCTCCCTCCCTCCCTCCCTTCCTCCCTCCCTCTTCCTTCCTTCCTTCCTTCCTTCCTTCCTTCCTTCCTTCCTTCCTTCCTTTTGTGCCTCCTCTGTCTTTCCTTCTTTTAGAGAAAGGCTTATAAGCAACAGTTATGACATTCTACAGAGAACCCAGATGTATAACATATGGAACGTTCATTAATCTCTGACTCTTAAATCCTCTGATAAAACATCTGCTTTAGGGAGCTCACACAAAGATTTGTCGAAATATTGTCTGTGGAATGCTTAGTGAGTTGTCTATGCAATGTTTTGCACTTGTTAATTCCGAAAAGAAAGTGCCTAATTATTACTTTTGAAAAATAAAACTATTTTATTTTTCTAAAATAATTTTTTCATTTATTTATTCAAAAATGTTTTTGAATAATTTTTCAAAATAAAATTATTTTTACTGAAGGAACTTAGAAAAATGGATCATCAAACACTAATATGGGTTAACTTAGAAAATATAAGGTTTCAAATAGTAAAAATAAGAAATACATATTCAACTGTCTTAAAAAGGAAATAAAAAGCATTGATCTGTGCTGGTTCTTATGTGTTTAGACCTGAAGTTTGTTAGATTAAACCAAAAATGGTTCAAAATCCACAGAGGGCAAAGCAGCATAAAGAAATCTGTGCCACTGACATTTTGATGGCCACGATGCTCTCGTGACGCCGCCTTTGCACGTTAGTCCCAGCCCTCTCCAGCCCACACTTGCCTTAGCTTCTCTTTCAGCATCGATAATGCCTCCAGTCTGTTCCTGCAAGAGGGCATAAGCTCTCTGGAGGGCTTGGTATTCTTTTGTTAATTGTCGAAATCGTAGCTCAGATTCTTCAGCAGCTAGACTCTTGGGGTTTGAAAAAAAATTCCAAAATTATTTATGTTATGTCTGCATCCTGTGTTCTGCTTGAAAAGTGACATTTGCCCACGTTTGTAAAAGAAGTTATGATTTATTTGATTCTCTTTGTAATTCTGAATTATCAGTAAGACTATAGATTCAGAATATATTCAATATATGTTTTGGAAAAATGTGGAGGACATTATTTTAATGAAAGAAACACTTATTTATTTTTTTACATTAGCGATTACTTTCTACTTGGCCTTGAATAAAACCCAATTTTAGATCCAAATAAGAAGACCCAATCAAAGTGTGGATGTAAATGTGAGGAAAGGGTACTTAAACTTTTACTCTCGTTTCTTTCCATGCATTTAGATAAACGAGTATGATTATAAATCATAAAGCCCCTCTCAAGCTCAGAACTTAGATTTGGGGCATAATTTAATCATCACCCGAGAATTTGGTCAAAAACGTAGCATGAAGGGATGGGGAAGAGGTTTAGTAGGTAAAGTGCTTGCCTAGCATGTATAATGCCCATTTTGCATCATTACATATATATAATATAGATAGATAGATAGATAGATAGATAGATAGATGGATAGATAGATAGATATAGATAGATAGATAGATAGATAGATAGATAGATAGATAGATAGATAGATAGATAGATAGATAGATAGACAGATAGATATAGACATAGACACAGATACATAGATATAGGAGTTGAAGTCATCTGTAATCTCAGAACTTGGGAGGTAGAGGCAGGAGGATGGCCACCTTCAGTGATTTAAGGAGCCCAGGGACCACTAGCTTTACATGGAACCCTGCTTATAAAAACCAGTGAATGTGGACTGAGACGATTCATGACCCTAACCCTAACTTGGCAATTGTGTTCAGTGCAACTGAACTCACAGGATCATTCTGATGGACTCTACTTAACCCTGCCTCAGACCGAATGCAGAAAGCTCCTACGCTTGCTCTCTCTTTCATGCAGATGAAAAATTTTGGAAAGTCACTTATCTGTTGTGTAATCCAATGATAGTGCCAACCTGAAGGTTTGAAAAATCCCTAGAGAGATTATATGACATGGATGATGCTTACTTTCAAAATTATCTAAGTGGAGCATGCTCTCAGGGTTGGCCAGTGTTAAAGGATCACTTTGTGATTTTCCTTCCCCTTAGAGGGAAGATTTGGTGACAATATCATGCAGGACCAGAGAAAAGGAAAAGCTTACTTCATCTAAGTCATCATCGGGGGTAGCAGGTGTCCGGTCTGTTCTAAAGGAGGTCATGGATGATGTTTCTGAATCCATTGAGTCCTCGTCATAGCCAATGAATGGATCTAAAACAGGCCTCTAAGTGGAGAGAAAGTTTATACTTACTAATATGACTAAAATTCATAGAAGATGCTGTATTCAAAAATCCATTTACTAGGGCAGATATAGATGAACACGGAGATCATGGGTCCTTTAAGGTTTCGTTGGTGAAATACAAACTCTTGGTAGACAACAAGACAAACACAATACCAATTCATCCCTTTCCCAGGTTGTTTCACTTTTGATGTATTCAAAGGAAATGTATGGATATTTGACTGTCTTCCTAAAGCCAGCACAAAGTGTTCACTTAACATTCTATGCCATGATGACTTAACCGCATCTTGCTCTTTTCAGTATTTAAAAATCTGCTGAAGGGGCTTTGAAAATGGAGACACTCATGCGAGGTCATAGGGTCTTTACTCTGCTCATCTAATCCCACTTCCAAACCAAGGAAAAAGCAARGACAGAAATCAAAACAATGAGGCTTTTGCATATTAGAGCCTATAAACACAATGATGGACTGAGAATGTCATTATCAATATTTCCCGAGTGATAATATTTAATCAATTACAGGACAGATATCAGAAGCTAATATGATTCAGTGTTAGATATTGATTATGCATATGGCTTAGTTACTCTCAGCGTGCAACACACCCACTTGTCAGAGAAACCTTTTGACATTAAGCCCAGTGGCTTCTGATTAGAGGAAGTCATAGTCTTTCACATTAGGACATAAGAACACAGCATTTCTAGATGGAGAAATGACCAGAGAATTTTCTCCAAACTAGTAGTGCTCATGGTATATTGCAGTTCAAGGGTGTGATTTATCGCATCTTTGCAGAAAGGTCTCTTGGCAGGCCTCCCTTCCCCAGCTCCTTGTAGCAGTCGGATAACAATTCCCTTGTTACCTTGATTGGCTTCGAGCTTCTCCTGTGCTTTCTCCTACGGATGAGTTTTTCTCGATCCTGGAAAACAGATAAGGTCGTTTAAGGAGTGGAAGTTGTCCAATGACCCCCAACAGCTCTGTTGTCACTTTCTTCTTCCCACAGAGGCCACAAGAGGGCACTGGATCTGAGCGAGCCTCCTGTGGTGGCTCATAACTTTTCGATATGACGTGCCAATATTTTCAGACTGTGTATATTATAGTTTTTTCCTGCCATCTAATCAGGAAGTATATTTTGTTCTTTCATTTTATACTTGAAAACTAATAACATTGAAAACAGAGTCCTACCAACAGTAATTGTGCTTTCCAAATGCTTAAAAATTAATTCGCACTTGTGGTGAAAAAATATTATTTCTCACTAAAGTGTACATTTGTTTTTTACATTTTGTCATTTCTTAGCTTAGACAGGTGTCTCTTGACTATTTTTAGAACCTTGTTTTGAAGCTGCTGCTTGTAAGAATGAGCCAGGAGGCAGAGCGTCTACGTGCTGGGAGTCACCTAGTTCTGTTTCTGTTTTATTTAGGCAGAAATGGCTGTGGTTTTCTGAAAATCTTGAATGCCTACCAACAGCAATGAACTTAGTGACTCAGATGCTGTGTGTGCAGATACTGGGACAGTTTGGGATTTAATCATTATTAAATTCCATATATTTACTGCAAATTTCAACTCTATGGAACGCTCCAATCAATGGGAAACTTGTACAGCTTAATTTGAAGCTGTTCAAAGTTAGGTATATTCCTAGACCACGGAGTACATGATATTTAGGAGATATTAAAGTAGGAGCAAGTGACCCAGGCTTCACATCACATCTGAATATGACTCAAAATATTGGCATCTACACTTTATCTTTTGCCTTTATATATAAAATATTTTGATCATGCCTCCTCAATATAGCTGGAACATTTACAATTTATACATTGTATATTTAGGTCACCTTCTTAATATTAATTATAGCATACATTAACAATGGACTTTTTTAAAAAAAAGACATGTAGTAATTAATTAAAAACACAACTATATTCTCTTGCTCTCAGTGGCGGTGAATTGTCTTGTTTATCTACTCTAGAGACTGTTGTCTAAGAGCCCTCCTGTGCCCATGATTAGTTCAAGCCTACAGGCTTTGGTTTATTCTTGAAAGAAGAAAAAACAAAGATGCCACTCTCAGAATAAAGACAGCGAGGGGAAGAAGACAGCCTGAAGATTCAGGAGGTCTATCTCCCCCACACTGCTAACGGGAACATGCTGCTGACAGGAACCTCAGCCGGATAATGGTGTAGCAGCAATCATGTAGTCAGCAGATACTGAAGTATCTATCAATCATAAAGTGTAGACAGGTATTCCTGCTTTGTTACATGCCTATGATGATGCTCTTTACCCACAAAACTCTGAACAGGTTGTATCTATGCGCTGTGCACTAATTGGGTGTCAGAAACATGGCATACATGTTTCTGTTTTTGTAGGCAAAAAAAAAAAATGTTTTGAATTGGTGAGCTTCGGAAGTCTGATCCCAAAAGACAATTACGAGATGTGCCTACCTACACTAGATACTTCCATAAATGTGCATCTGAAGATTCCTTTAGTACAACTCAGACTTATGATTTCACACTATTTGGCAAATGTTTATAATTGGAATATCAATCATCCTAATGTAAAACATTTTGGGATAGACTTTCTTGTACATAATTAAATTGTACATAGTCACATACTGAGCACATAAATATGGACCTTTGGAATTAATCCAAAATTATTAAGTGCTTCCCTATGTGTTGGCTATTGGCTACCCAGTCCTTGAGAACAGCTAGGAGTTTACAGATGGTTCACCTACCCTTGTGAGCTCATCAATGATGTTCTGCTGCTCAATGACCTGCAGTTTTAGAAACTCTGTCTCCTGTTCTTCATTAGCTTGGTCAAGGTCATTCAGAGACTTCAGTTTCTTCAATGGTGGGTGAGATGTTATTTTTTCTCTCTAAATTAGAGAAGAAAAAAATTACAAGTAGAAACTTTAAAAATCCCAAAATGTAGTTAATGATACATTTGTAGAAATTTGGGTCCAGTTAATTTGAAGATTTTTTCCCAGGAGATAACACACTTTTACACAGATGAACTAAAAATGTCAAGTACATTTTATCTGCTGAAATACATTGAAATCCTTGGCAATGTTCTGGAGATTTCTAAACCTATCTTGGAAGCTCTTTGAGGAATGTGCTATCATATCAGTTATTCACACATTATACAAGCTATGATATTGATTTTCCGACTGTTAAACAAATTAGAAGGCAGGCATGACCTTGCTCCGCGTGTCTGTGGCTTAGGAGCCACACGGAGGCTTTGCTTCTCAGTTTCCAAGTGTCTGAAGAGTAAGTGCATTCCTGGAAGAGCTCCTTCAGCTCAGCAAGGTTAGAAACCCCATTAAATTCGGAGGCAGGACCTTATCTTGCTTTCTTCTTTAATGTGTCCTTGCTTACTCAAGGGAAAATCCAAGCAGTATATAAAAAGCCAAATAAGCTCAGGAAAAATCACTAGGTCAGGAGCAACCCGGAAAAAGAAGCAGCAGGTTTCGCGGAGTCTGCGCTACTTACCATCTCTG
This sequence comes from Apodemus speciosus, assembly GCA_002335545.1. NCBI lineage: Eukaryota > Metazoa > Chordata > Mammalia > Rodentia > Muridae > Apodemus > Apodemus speciosus. The sequence continues at coordinate 68,317 of BDUI01004147.1, forward strand.
AATTTTCCTTGGTTACGGCTTTTAGTTTCTCTTCCATGCGTTGCAAAGACACCATCAGTTCATCGTTTCTCTTGGCTAGGCACTTGTTCCTTTCCAGGAGAGGTTTGCATTGTTTTTCTGTTTCCCGTACGCGTTTTAACTGGGCATAAATAAATTAAAATTTGTTTCTCGTATCTTGAGAGAAGTAGGACRAGAGAGGTCAAGTGTGAAAGAGGAAAACAGCCCGCCCAGCAGTCACCCTGTGTGTCTCAGGACTAAATACTACATTCTTCTCCTCCATTAATGAGTCAATCTTTTCTGGTTTTGTCTCATGGAAGGTTATTTTTGACTGCCCACATGCCTCTCTGCTGCCCTCCCTCTTTTCTTCTTAGCAGGATTGTGCTATATAGAGCTAGTAGACTCTGAACTTACTATGCAGTCCTAACTAGGATAGAACACACAGGATTCCTCTTGTTTCTGCCTTCCCAGTGCTGTGATTAGAGGTCATGAGCCAGAATGCCTGGCCCTCATCAGAGTCCTCACAATTCTCTTATCTGTTACCTTAATGAAGGTGCCACGGATGCTGGTGGTTGGAGTGGCCAGAGCAGGGTTCTGTTGCTCCCTTTTACTACCTCCCCCCATCACAAAACTGACTGCCTGGTCCAGGAAAGACCTCTCATTGGCTCAGGAAGGAAGCCCATTTAAATGACATGGTCACTAGAACGTGGTTCCAAGCCTTATCCTCGTCAACTGTATTACCTCTATTAAAAGGTTTTGCTGAAATCTCCTCACTGTCAGTAAGTACGGCAGCTTATGTTCTYCTGTTGTTGTCATCACAGGACCGTTCTATATTTCATAGGATGTTTAGCAGCATCCATGCCCTCTGCCTG
>BDUI01004148.1:30841-43007 GCA_002335545.1 Apodemus speciosus
ATCAGGATTTTGTCATGGATTTAGGCCGACTTTATTCTTCCCCACAGTGTCCTTTTATTTCACCTTTCCAGTTGCCACTGTGTATCTAATCTTTGAAATTAGTTTGATGAGTGCACATCTCTTTTTTTTGAGGGGTCAGTTATCAATTGCAACATTCCCCTTGCTGATATGCTCATTCCCTTACAACTTTACTTTAARTTTATGTTTTATATTTTGCTTATAATTTTTCTGCTTTTTCCCCGATTTCATAAATTACCAGGTTATTTATTTTCATTCTTTTTGTRTAAAAGAGAAAGCATTTCAGATGGAGTTTTCCAGGCATATGGGTCTGTCTGCARCCTGGGTGTCTTGGATTCAGTCTTGGCATTCTTTGACTCACTGGGGTTACAAGAACGTGTCTTTAAATGTCTTATGGCCTGGGATTTTCATTTTATCGCTTCTTGTTAATGTTAAGCTTTATTGAATGGTCAGAGAGGTGGCCACCATGAGTTTATTTTTGAGTTTTTATTGAGCTTTGATTTTGACTTTTTCCTCCCAAGGTCTGCAAGAATGCCAGAAATTAAGGTATACTTCCCGTTGTTAGTTTTCACAAGGCCATCTCTGTGGGTGTCACTGTTGATGGTGTTATCACCCTCTGTCTCCTGGCTTCTGCCAACTCCTGTGTGTGTGTGTGTGTGTGTGTCTGTGTGTGTGTGTGTGTGTGTTTAAAGATAGAGAAGTATATACTATCTTTTCCACAACTCTTATGTTTCTGTCTTTTCTTTGTATAAAACACGCTGGTTGGCTGCCTATCTTGCCTGACTTAACAAGTCAAAAGTTTAAGAACCTGGAATGGATGGGAAAGAGAATAAGCCTTAGGAAGAGCTGAACAGCTAAATGGGATTCCGTTCTAACCTCTGGTGCCTACATCGGCRTGCTCGTCTCTGTGTTTCCTGTATGTTCTCTGTGGGTTTTGTCAAGTACATGGATGATTCGGCACATCTATCTCTGACGGATGTGACTGCGTAACCATTTTCTCCTGTGTGCTGGTCATTGTGTGTGTTGAGTGTGACTCTGTGTGTGTGTGTGCATGCACACAGRCACRCGTGCATGTGCTGCAGCAGTTCTTTGSCTTGCTCTGTGCCGTTGTCTTCTGAAGTGTTGTAAATCCTGAAGTTCTGCCTCCCTGCACTTTAATTCATCTGACCCTGTTTTCTCTTTTGTGGCTGCAGAAGATCCTCCTGGTAAGTGATAGCCCCATGTTGATGCTCATTCTCTGCTGTCTGTGATACCTACTGGGGGTGCTAGGACCTCTGGGTACCTCTGGCATCCTCACTGCCTTCTTGGACCCTTGGCCTGGTCCATTCATAAGAGGGAACTCAAAGGGGTTGGCTTAGAGGAAAACTAAGCGTTTTCATGTTTAATGACAGAGACTCAGTTCACCACATAGATGAATGCAGCTTCTGGGAAAGGTCCTACTCAGTTTTCAGTCATGGTTCCAGAATGTTCTCTATAGACATCTTGTCCTTAGCTCTTCTCACTGGACTGCCTGGGTTTCAGTCAAGAGAGGCAGGTTTCTGGGGCAGAGCCTTCAGAGCACTTGCTGATCCTCTGAGGGAGAGGCACACCCTAGGACACAGCTGGGGAAGGGCTGAAGCAACAGCTGAGCTAGAAGGTGTGGATGGAGGTTTGTGGGGCAGGCATGCACCCTCCCGGGAATATGACAGCTGAGGACAGAATGGCAACCTGAGGTGTCACAGCTTCCTGTCTGCCTGCCCAGCTCCCCACACTTCACAGTGTCTTGTGAACGAAGTCATGTAGCAGATGTTTGCAGATCCTCAGGGACTCTATCTTGATTCCATCTTGAGAAGTCTACGTTCCGGCTCCCACTGCAGAACGCAGAGTGGTGGGCTGGCTCTTGAGCTGCCCTGGCTCTACCTTCTAGGCAATGTATTCTTGACATCCGCCCTGCAGAGAGCTCTGCATATCCAGGACCTCAACCAGTTTATCCCTGGGATGCCACTGTGGCTATGCCTGCTTCACAGAAAGACACAAAAGGCCCAAGTGCCTGATGGGAAGCAGGAATGGGGGTGCAGCTAGGCCTGAGCCTCAGTTGCTCAGCACCGTTAAAATGTCCCAGGGAATCAGGTTTCTGCCTCTCTGATTTCCAAGCCCCTGTTTGTGTTTGTTTGTTTGTTTGTTTGTTTGTTTTTTTAAGACAGGGTTACTTTGTTTAACAGCCCTGGCTGTCCTGGAGTGCACCTCCTAATCATAATTCCTTGCAGGCAAGCCTTGGGATCCCTGTCAGCCTGAAGCCTTAAGAGGAAATGTCCCACTCAGAAGGCCTTGATGGGAAGATGGCCTCATAAACCCTTTCTGTCTTTCTCTTCGATCAGGAGGAGGAGTTCATTGACTGGTGGAGCAAATTCTTTGCTTCTGTCGGGGAGAGGGAAAAGTGTGGTTCCTACCTGGAGAAGGATTTTGACACCCTGAAGGTAAGGCCTCTCTGCAGACTGCACCCCCAGCCTAGCAGCTGTCAGGTTCTGGGATGAGCAGTGGGGGCTACAGASGGAGAGAGAGATGCTTTCATTAGTCCTATGAACAGTCGRCCATACCACTTCACAGCATGGACCTAGTACAGGAAGTCACTGAAGACGAGGGCAAGCAAAAAAGGATTTGAGGAACAGTTGACAATATTAAAGCAATGGCTGTGCCATGAGCTCTGCAGAGCGCTGGCCAGCGTTTGTGGGGACCTAGGTTTAATCCCTGGTAGCAAGGGATGAAAGAGAAATAGAATACATTGTGAGATGGCTCATGGGTAAGAGTGCTTACCACCATGGCTGACTCCAAGTATGAGTCCCGGGGCCTACAACATAGAAGTCCACGTGTGTGCTGTGGTATGAGTGCATGAGTGTGGACACACACATACATACACATACATACATACACATACACACACACACACATATATACACATATACACACATACACACATATACATATACACACATACACATATATACACATACATACATACATATACATATACACACATACACATACATACACACATACATACATATACATACACACATACACACATACACACATACACACATACATATACACACATACACACATACACATATATACACATATACACACACATACAGACATATACACATATACACACATACACATACAGACAGACAGACATACACACATACACACATATACACATGCATATACATACTCAATACACCCATACACATATATACACACATATACACATACACATACATGCATACACACATACATACATACACACATATATACACATACATACATACACAATACATATATACACATACCCACATATACATACATACACACATACACACACATGCATACACACATACATACACACATACACACACATACATACACACATATGCATACACACATAAACACCAAATAAATAAATCTAAAAAGACAGAAAAGGGAGAAAATGTTGAAGCAGTTATAGGTGAAAACATGCTTAGTGTTTGGTTTAAAATGCCACTTCAGCTTTCTCTCCCTAAACAATAAAAGGAAAGTAAGGACTTCCGTCCACAGATTTTCAAATTACTGAAGAATTTCTGAGGTGGTGAATCATGGATGTATCTAACCGTGGTGGTGCAGAGGGGTTTGTGGTGCCCTTCTCTTGCTTTGGGAGGCTTTGGAAAACTATTCTGCAGGAAGAACTCTGTAGTGAGATCAAATGTGAAATCCAATTGCTCTGACCTCCAGGCTTTGACCCCCCTACAAGAGAGAAGCAACCTCTCTTGCAAGTATAATTAAGATGCTAAACTTTGTTTCAGTGGATAAAAACAGAGATATGTCCTCCAATGTCTGGTATTTTGAGAAAATTCTACAAATATAATTATACCTCTTCAAGGTAAACTAGTTTTTAGAAAGATAGTTAAAGATGACTCAAAAATCGTTCCCCAAGGTGCTGTGTGGTCTCCATTGTAGGGCGGCCAGGTGCATCCAATGTCAGATACAGTATATGACTTTCATTGTTAAGTAGGGTTTAAATATGGCCTGGGATACACTAACCTGAAAATCATTTTCTTTTTATTGGAGACTTGAGTACAATCATATAATTTATAGTATCTTTTCTGGACTCTATGAGGGCAAGTTTGTACTCYACCCCTTCTTCATGGCCAGATGAACAAGCGCAGGGCACCGTCTGGGAGACAGGAGTGTTGTCAAGACGCTGGACTAGGAAAAGGTTCAGCTAGTTGGATTGGGGCGGGCTGGGCCCTCTGCCTCCGGAGTCCCCTGGGTGGGGACTCTGGGGGTAGTTTCACAAAGTGGCCATGTCCTTCAGGTTCCCTGGCGTCTGCCTGGTGTGCCGTCCCCGAGGTCCTGGCTGTCCTTCCCAGAARCTGCAGTAGCCCGGCAGCACCTTAGGCAGCAAGCACTTCTGGCTCCGTGGCTGGGTGCATGAGGCTGGGCAGACAGACAGAACTATTTGCACACCAGGAAGAAGGTTTGGCCACTTAGGTCTGGCATGTGGTACTGTGGCCATGCCAAGAAGTGTGACAACGGAAGCAAGGGTGAGGATATGTGCCAGGGTGGCCAGAGGCCCCAGCCCCTCATTCCTCAGGAGGATGCCGGATGCAGAGCTGGCACTCGGCCGCCAGCTTGACCTCTCCGAGGAGGTCTCCAACAGCTGCCAAGTGAACAGAGGCTGTCCAGAACAAAGGCATCCGAACTATTTCTGAGGGAAAACTAGACCTGGAAGGAATGCTGGTCCTTTAATATCAGCAAATGGAAGGAAGCCATTATTACCAACAGCACCAGCTTATAGTGTGGTGGAGAGAGTAGCGAATATAGGTAGAGAGGGAGAGAAAATAATTATACATTGCAGTCACTAGCAAAGGGGGTAAAAGGTCATAGCCAAAGGAGCAAAGAAATAATAGTGCACAGCAAAAATGCATTAAAATCAGAAATCAGAAAGAGCACAGGAAAAGTCAAGTACATATTAGCTTTCCTAATAAACAAGAATGGATCAAACTTTCATGCTAAGCGATAAGGACTTTTAATCTACATTAAAAGTCAAAATTCATTGTACTCTCCTTAAAAGACATTTAAAAAATAAAAGAACAGAATGACTGGGGAAAAAAAMCCCAAGCATTTCAGGAAGCAACATTTTGGGAGACATAATCAGGTAAGTGTAAATAATGAGGAATCTGGTAGAMTTTAAAGTAAAAAGCAAAGAACAAAATAGTGTTTCTTTTTTAAATAAAGGAAAATATTTCTCAAGTAAAGACTCCCAGAACTTTGAAATGCTTAGAGAAAAAATAGTTAGGAATCTGTAAACAAAGTAGCATCTCAAAATGACAGATATTAAAGTTAAAGAGGAAATTTTAATGTTACTACTTCTCTGACCAAACAGACAACAAATAATAGTAAATAACAGACCAAAACTAAAGCTTTTTTTTAAGCTACAGCTAGTTAAGTTGCAGTTTAACATAATGCTAAATTTGCAGCTTTGAAACAGGAAACAAAAATGATAAAAAAGGAAGACAAGAGTAATAAAAAACAAAAGAATACATTTTCTTCCTCATGTTCAGAGAACATTTACAAAGCCTGATCACAAATTAAGTTAGTAATAAGTTACCCAAGACAGAACTCAGGACATATTAAAGTGCAATAAATTGAGAAATTAATACATTTAAACAAAAAGTCCATCCAGTTGGAAATCTACAAAGTATTTCATTCGGACTCCAGTATGAGCACAGCTGCACAAGTCAGCATTTCTCCCCTTTTCTCCTGGAAATCATTCAAACCCACRAAATCCATTTTTCAGAAAAGCTGGAAACAAATAAAAGCCACAGACTCCAAAATGTAAGTAAGGGCAGCTCAAGGACAATCGAGCAGGGCAGGGGCCCGGGACATGGAGGACGCTGGTCATTCTGGGGCCAGGGGCTCTCACGAAGTCCAGTCAAACTGCTCTTCCAAATGGGAGAATGCTGGTAACCGTGTCAGACAGGAGGTGGATGCACGGGCAGGGGTGGGAGGTGGTGTCTGTCGCTGTCTTTCTTTACTTTCCTATAACTTGGAAATCTTCGTGATAGTTTTAGAATGAAGTAGGGAGCATACCCCTTGTCTCCAAAGCTGCAGGAGCTTTGGAGGAGGTCAAACTGACTACAGAGGCTGAAACCTGGTTTGATTCATTGGAGCTGGGAAGGTGGCGCGACATGGAGGAGCCATGTCTGTAGGAGGCCGTGGGCCTCCATAGTGGGAAGGAAGGAAATGGCCARGCTAGGAAAAGCCAGCTCACTTAGTGGTTAGTAAATGTAATTGCATAGCATTAATCCAAAATTACAAAGTGGAAAAAAAGAAGAGAAAGTAGAAATCAAACCAATAAAAAGGGACACGTGCCTACCAGACCTGTCTTCCCTGGGAGCAGAGGAGAAGAAATGTTTTGCTGTGAACTTTTTAGAAAGGAAATTTCAGAATGTGAAGCATGAGAGGAAGGAACCCAAAATGGACAAGATCCATGAACTGGAGGACTCTGTCCAGGCAGAAGAATGCATAGTCCTGAAAATGTGGACAGGGCACAGTGTCCACACAGAAACCACGGTTGGGCATAGAGATGGTAGTCGTGAGGAAAAGCAAGCAGAGAGAAAAAGTCCTGAGGAATACAGAGAAGGTGACAGGTGTGATAGCCAGGGACAGGAGGCCAGACACTGGGATGACCGGTCTTTGAAGATGTCACCCCAAACAGCAAAATTAAACAGAGCAACATGTAATCACTTAGTCAAATTTCACCATCATGAAACAACACTTGAATATATGGTTTGAAAAGGTCCTTTGTGGGGCTGGAGAGATGGCTTGGGGGTTAAGAGTACTGACTGCTCTTCAGAAGGTCCTGAGTTCAAATCCCAGCAACCACATGATGGCTCACAACCATATGTAATGAGATCTGATACCCTCTTCTGGAGTGTCTAACGACAGCTACTTACATATAATAAATAAATAAATAAATCTTAAAAAAAGAAAAAGTCCTTTGTGAGTGAGGACAGTTGACCCTGATTGGTTAGCTTCAGACATAGTCTGGACTAGAAGCATACTATACTTGAAAGATGAGAAGAAATTCTTTAGGTAGTCCTACCTATTGATTCCATGCCCCTGGAAATACCAAAGCCATTTAAAATAGAAAACAAATCAAGGTGACTTCAGTGCCTGTAAAAGTCCAGAAACCTGGAAATGGCACACATAGGATTGTCGTGACACACAGGACAGGATCTCAGGGTCAGCCATGTTGCCTGCCAAGCACTTGTGCAACAGCCTGCTGGTGAAGAGGTTCCTTGTAGAGCCCTTGCTGGCCAGGAATTCACTATGTTGATCAAACTGACCTCAAACTCACAAAGGCCCACCTGCCTCTCTGCCTCCCCAGGGCTGGTATTAAAGGCATACACCACTATCACTCAGTTTGCACTTAACAAACAAACGAACAAACAAGCAAAACACAAAATTTGACAAGAAGAGGAAATAAACCCAACTTGTTGAATATTAAGGAGGCARCAATACAACACTAGACTTTGAACTTAGAGCCAAAGCAGCCATTTTAAACCTTAAGAACTCACGTTAATTATATGAGATTGGAAGCCAATTAAGCAGTGAAGTCTGAGACCAAATAATAGGGTTTTGTTTGTGTTTCTTTTGTTTGTTTGTTTGTTTGTTTGTTTGAGACAGGGTTTCTCTGTGTAGCCCTGGCTGTCCTGGAACTCCCTCTGTGGACCAGGCTGGCCTTGAACTCATGGAGATATGTCTGCCTCTGCTCTCTCAGTGACAGGATTAAAGGTGTGCGCCACCCCTGCTCTTGTTTGTAGTCTTAATCTCTTAAAAATGTTCACTTTTATAAGTGTCAGATAACTTGAAATTTTGATTTTTCTGACACCTTACACCCTAATAGACTAGTAGATGTCTTCCCCTCTCCCTTCTCTGGGGTGCTCTTTCCATTTCTTTCTCTCTTTTCTTCCCTCCTCCACCCTCCAACCCTTCAGTATGTTTGCCTTTGCCCCTGCTATTTTTGAGCCTGTCAAACGCACCGTTTCTTCTGAGCCTCGTTCCTGCTTCTTCCCTTCTGTCCCCCTACTCTTCTCACTCTTGGGTTTTTTTTTTCTCATCCCCATGACAGGTCTACGACACACAGCTGGAGAATGTGGAGGCTTTTGGAGGACTGTCTGACTTTTGTAACACCTTCAAGCTCTACCGGGGCAGGACTCAGGAGGAGACAGAAGATCCGTCCATCATCGGGGAATTTAAGGTCTGTCTCTGGCTTGGCCTATGATTGAGAGGTGTCAGCAATGGCTGAACGGAGAAGGGGTGGTGGCAACAGTGACCATGGTGCTGCTGTGGCTATCCTTGGGAGTGACCTTGTGGCTGATGCAGAATTGAATGGTGGTGTGGGATGGTTTGGGGTTACATGGTTTCCATGGTGATGGTGCTTAGAAATGAGAGTGATGGCCTTGTTGGTTACTGTGTTATTGGCCATGGTGACAAAAATAAAAATCTTTCTTTTAGGGTCTCTTCAAAATTTATCCTCTCCCAGAAGATCCAGCCATCCCCATGCCCCCGAGACAATTCCATCAACTGGCTGCTCAGGGTCCCCAGGAATGCTTGGTTCGTATTTACATTGTCCGAGCATTTGGCTTACAGCCCAAGGACCCCAATGGCAAGGTAAACATTCTTGGAGCCTTTGGTCCCCCTGAGAACAGTAGCAAGCCTGACTTGCAGAAAGCAGACAGAATTTCTGTCCCAAGAAGGCCACAGTAAACCAGGGAACCCAAAGATACTTGCTTGCAGAGCTGAGTGGGAGCTGGGGTGTTTGTGAGGTCAGGGAAGGCTCAAGTCTGTTTGGGCTTCTGGAAAAATGGGGAAACCTTGAAGGAAGGAGGGAGAAGGACCCTCATGGGCACATGACCATTGGCAGTCTAGGGAAAATCTGGACTTTAGGAGGGCCCGGAGCATAGATGGAGATCTGAAAGCTGACTGCTCAGTTAACAGGTAGAACTGGGCTAGGGCACGTGGTAAAGTGGGCAGAGGTTCAGGCTGAGCCTGGTAAGGTTTAAGTGCTGGGTGAGAAGAAGTACCAGGAGGAGAGGCACAGGGCTGGTGACTTCTGTGGGCTGCGGGGCTGGAGGCAGAAGGTAACGGGGAAGGTTTGTTCTGCCAATGTTGATGGTCTATTGGTACTGATTTTATAAAATATTTTTATTATTATTTTATGTGTATGGGTATTTTGGGTGTATGTTCCACATATATGTCTGATGTCTACAGAGGCCTGAAGAATGCATCATTGGATCCCCTGGAACTGGAGTTAGAGACAGTTGTGAGCTGTCATGTGGGTGCTGGGAATAGAACCTGGGTCCTCTGGAAGAGCAGCCAATTCTTGACCTCTGAGCCATCTCACCTGCTCACAAAATAGCATAATAAGATATCATCTATCTGGATTACTGGGTTTTAGATTTTCCCTTAAATTTCATGTCAAAAGCAAGAGAAAGAGCTTTATGGCAAGAAATGGAGGAGTGAGGTCTGAATGAGAAGAGTGSGCACAGAGAGGCTTGGAGGGAGGGAGGACAGCAAGGCAGAGTGGGCCGTGGAGCTTAGAGGTACAAGTCTGGGCCCTTCCTTGTCCTTTTAGATAGATTTAGGCCCCGTATGTGTTCTCGAGGTTGGGGGTAGAAGCTTGGTATCCCATACCCCACCGGGGTCCTGCCTTTCATCAATGAGAACTTATGTGCTCTAAGGGCAGTGCAGATTGCTGCTTAGCCCGAGCAGCACAGATGGTCTCTAGGATGGGTGTCATTCGGGCTTGTGTTCTAGAAGCCTTGTGGCACTGTGCTAGCCCTTGTCCCTCTCTTATGCCATACTCCTGCAGGATGGTGGGAAGTCTGCTGCTGCTTAGAGGTGGCATCTAGAAGACAGGCCCAGGCTATTCTGGGTGGGCAAAATGTGGCCCTGTCTGTCTCCTTTCATCTTTGGAAATAGCACACCTGGAAATAGCGAGGAGCCCAGCCTGGCCAAGGAATAAATGGTCTTGTGTGTATGAGGGTAGGGGTCTAACAACACTTATCTTTCCCTGTGTGCCAGTGGGTCAGGGGAAGTGAACACTCAGTGCCGCTTCCCACTGTTAGGGATGAGGCTGGAAGACATGTCCAGCCATAATGTGTGACAGGGTAAGGTAGGTTGTGAGGTATGTGTGATAAGGTATGCTATGATGTGGTGTGGTTTGGAGGAGGGGCCCTGCCTGGCCTGACAGGACAATCTATATCATAGCTCCCTGATGGCTATTTGAAGCCAGAAGGCCCCAAAGACACCTTGACTCAGTTTTACTTGTACATTTCTGTATCTTCCAGTGCGACCCTTACATCAAGATCTCCATAGGGAAGCAATCAGTGAGTGACCAGGATAACTACATCCCTTGCACCCTGGAGCCCGTATTTGGAAAGTGAGTGGGAAGTGCCTTGGGTCTGGGTAGAGGGTCTGCTATGGATAACTCACAGATGTAGCTGCCAGCACTTGGAAGTGTCTGTTTCCTTGGGCAGAACTTTTATCTTGGATCTTTTATGTCTGTGAGCGCAGGCTTGAACCCTATCAGGAGCTTCTTGCTAAGCACAGGAACAGTTAATGCAAAGACTAGAGACCTACACGAGCACTCAGAAGATGCGCTTCTTATAACATGGTCTTCCCATCAATGCTTCACCCCATTTCCCCCTTACATTCGTCCAAATGAGGACATTGTCACTGGGATATGGTAAGCTAAGAGAGTTTATGAGGCCTTACCCATTTTCCACCAGTGTCCCTTACTGTTCCCATCTATCCCAGATGCCAAGTCACCAGCAGTCACTCCCTTAGTGGCCACTTACTTCTGTGGTGGGCAGTTAGGGGATGAAGGGAGACCAGGACAGCCGGGGCACATGACTAGCGCCACGGAAGAGGATTAAGTGCCCTGGTATGTGGGTGGCTCCTGGGTTCTGTTCGGTCATGAGTGTGTTGGGGTGAGGAAGGCCTTTGGCTGTTGTTTCTCTAGCATCTGTGTAATCCTGGTCTCCCCATGTAGCAAGTAACACATTGTATCCATATACTGCCTTCTGTTTGCTAAGTTGAGGTCACTTTGCCTTTAGCCTTTGGAGAGAGTCCCAGCCAGAAACAGTTTTCCACGATGGTTAGATGAGGGATGCTAGATAGAAGAGGTTTGAAGAGCTCTGATAGCTGGTACAGGRCTTTTAGTTGTGGGGAGGGTATGTGTGTGTGCATATATATGTGTGTGTGTGAATGAGTGTGTGTATATATGTGTACRTGTGTGTGTATGTGTGTGTGTGTGTATATACACTTCACAGGAGCCCTTCCCAAGATCTGTAAACCTCCCTTCTATTCCATCTTGGAAGCTGTCCTAGGAGTTCCTGAAAGTAGGTCCTGGTCACGCCCTCAGTTGCAGTTTCATATCTCTGTCTCCTGGTGCCATGGTAGAAACAGATGTCAATGCTGTGTTCCGTCTCATTGTCTAATCATTGTGGGGTGCGTGAACTGGGCAATCAGCTCAGATTTCAAAATGCTGGCACACCTCTACACACGTGCATGCACACACACACACACACACACACACACACACACACACACAGATAGACAGACAAGGGGTGGGGGTGCATAGAGGAATGCCCCGTACAGCTGCACCATGGGTGGCTTGTTTAAGGAACAACAGGACAGCTGAGGAGGGTCACCTCTCTAGGCCGGCTTTCAATCTCCTGCCCTTACCCTCCTGCCCCTTGACTCCCCACTGGGTGGATGCCATCGGGTTTACAGTATCCTTGATGCCACCGGCTCTCCTGCAGGATGTTTGAAGTCACTTGCACTCTACCTCTGGAGAAGGACCTGAAGATCACACTCTATGACTATGACCTGCTCTCCAAGGATGAGAAGATTGGGGAGACAGTCATTGACCTGGAGAACAGGCTGCTGTCCAAGTTTGGGGCTCGCTGTGGGCTTCCACAGACCTACTGTGTGTAAGTACCCAAGACTGGCTGTGGGCTTCCACAGACCTACTGTGTGTAAGTACCCAAGACTGGCTGTGGGCTTCCACAGACCTACTGTGTGTAAGTGTCCAGAGATGGCTGCTTCCCAATGGCCA
>BDUI01004148.1:50722-65895 GCA_002335545.1 Apodemus speciosus
CACACACACCCATGCACACATGCCCATGCACACACATACCTATGTACACATGCCTGTGCACACATGCCCATGCATATATACCCATGCACACATGCCCATGTACACATGCTCATGCACACATACCCATGCACACATACCCAAGCATACATACCCATGAACACATGCCCATGTACACATTCCCATGCATACACACCCATGCACACATGCCCATGCACACATACCCATGCATACACACCCATGCACACATACCCATGCATACACACATGCCCATGCACACATACCCATGCATACACACACATGCATACATGTCCATGCACATACACCCATGCACATACATGTTGCACATACAGAGGGAGTGGAAGAGGAGTGGGGTGAGAGAATACTGGTTGGTAGCTGAGAATTTTCACCTGGCAGATCCAAGGGCCCAGTTGCAGGTGCTGGTTAGCCACTGGGACAGCACTGCTTTGGCACCCATGGTAAGAAGGGGAAGCTGGGTGGCTTGTGTTGGGGTCAGGGTGGGGTCCAAATAGAACGACTTGTTCAGGCTACAGAGAAAGAGAGTGGTTGGCCTGGAAGAAAGGAGAACCTACAAAGGGTGTGTAGGGTGCAGAGGAGTGYGRAGACACACATCTGGGGAGGAAGAGAAGAAATCCCCATGCAAAGATGGCTGGAGACAGGAGGCAGGAGGGTGGGATCAAGCAGAAACCACCCTAAGGGTGGCAGGGCTAGTAGGCACTTCTAGGGGTGGGCCCTGAGAGGTAGGTGGGGCTTGCCCACAGCGGGGCACTGRTTAGCTGTTCTAAAGGGCACCATGGGGTAGTTGAGGGCAGGGCCTGCGAAGGCTGTGGGCTCCCAGGCTCTGCCGCAGAGACAGCCCTCTGCCATGAGGTTTGGGGCTCCCGGCAGGCTGGGAGGCCCTCCAGAGACCCCATTAACCAGACGAGACTGTCATAAAGTACAAGGTCTCCTTTCATCCCCCCTTTTTGAACCACCGCTGGTTGTTCAGCCTTATTCCCCACCTGGAGCCCAGCACACCCACTGGGGTCTGCCATGCAGGCAGGMCCCCACCCTGCAAATAAACAGCTAGTAAAAGGGCCCAGGCCGGGAGCATAATGAGCGCCTGGGACCTGGGGGGCTCATTCCCCAGGCTGAGCCCCTGACCAGCTGCTCCCACCAGGGGCCGTTTGAACCTCGGGCTCATTACTGAGCCCGTAAAACCAGCCTGCTGAGGAATGGGGGCTGCTGGCGGCCCTGCAGGCAGCCTGGAGCTGGCTGTAAAAGCTGGTTAGGGGAAGCAGGCACCTGCAGGAGGCTGGGCCAGGCAGCTGAGCAACAGAGAGGGGCGGCTGGGGCCAGCCTTGGTCTGCTCTCCTCCCACGCAGGCCAAGGCCTAGGCTACAGGGGTGCGTATGATGGTCACTCTTTGAGGACAGGGACCATGGTCTCCCCTTGGGAAGCTTGGTGAGGTGTTTGTAACTGTGGTGGCCGGGGTGTTCATGGCCAGAGTGTTGTTTGTTGTTGCTGCTGGGACTCAGTACCAGACAGAAATGGAAGGGATGAAAGGCTTCTTTTGGCTCCTGGTTTAAAGAGAGACAGTCCTCCGGCATGACGGGAAGGTGCACGGATGGAACTCCACAGTCACACGGGGAATGTGAGGTGACTGCTAATATCTCCACAGACCAGGAAGCAGGAAGTTGGBGGATGCTAGTATTTAGCTGTTCTCCTCATTTCTCCCTATATATTCATTCTGTGAACCCAGCCCATGAGATGACATTTCCTGCAATGTCTCCCTCTGTCAAGCCTTGCCGGCAACGCCTTCACAGACACCCTTCTAGGTGTGTTTTCTAGGTTATTCTAAATACCGTCAAGTTAATAGTGAAGGTCAACCATCTCMATGGCCTTGGGGCCTCACCCTTCTGTGCTTAATTGGGCTACCCAGTTCTCACCTCACAGCTTGTACCAGGCAGGAGATGCGGGTCCAGGGCTCAGGTTGGCCCCACAAGGGATTTCCTATGCATGCTACCTGCACAGGTAGAGCCACAGTGAACAGAGAAGTCCAGTGATTTTTCCCTCAAGTTGTGAGTGGTTAGACCCATGGGCCAGCTCAGCCCCACACCTCCGAGATAGCCTGGTTCCAGAAGGGACTGACCTGTGGGCTTTGGGAGACACGCTGTGAAGGGCACTGTCCTTCTCTCCAGCAGGAGGGAGAAACTCCTCTGCAGGCTCTGGAGGTGGAGGTGGGCTGGCGAAGTGGGAAGGAAGACCTGGGGACCTGCCTCGGGGCCAGCTCCTTCTAGCGGTGTACCTTGCTTCCTTCTGGTGACAGCTGGGATTGCACCCTGAAGATCTCTGCTAGCCCACCTGTCCCAGAGACCACTTAGAGCTCTCTAAAGAGTACAAAGCCCACTTTAGAGCTAAGAGCAGGACCCTGGAACCTGACCGTCTGGGTTTGAATCCCTGCTTGCCGCTCTGTATTCTGTACCTTTGGACTCTGAATGCTTTGGTTTCTCAGCTGAAAGTTTGCCTCTTCTTAGGTTGTTGGAAGTCAGTTCAGGACCTAGCTTAGGAAATGGTCCCACCCACAATGGGCTGGGTCCTTCCTATATCAATGAATAATTAAGACAATTTCCAGCAGACATGCCCACAGGCCAGTCTCATCTAGACAGTAGTTCCTCAAAGGAGGCTTTCATTTCAGGTGATTCTAAGTTGTGGCAAGTTGCCACCAAAACCAGCCATCACACCCCTGAACAGTGCCAAGCGCTTTCTAGTCTTCCTGATAGGGCCTGGCCTGGGTATGACCCTCAATGATGCACTGCGCCACAGCCTCTTCCTTGAAGCCTTACAGGCTAGAGGGGCGTCCCTGTTTGCAGCCTTGGACAGACCTTTCTAACCTTGCTTCTGTGATCCTCCTGTGGGTCAGGATGCCTTCTGGAGACTCGACAAGACAGAGAGCAAGATCCCAGCATGTGTGGTCTTCCAGATTTGGGACAATGACAAGTTCTCCTTTGATGAYTTTCTGGGTAAGCCTCATGTCTGTCATTCTGAGCTCCCAAGGAGAAGTTCAGGGTCGCTGGGTCCTCAGCACAAGTGAAGCATGTAACACAGCAGTGTCAGAGAGATCAGTGTGGTCCTGGAGCAGGTTTTCAGCAGAGGTGATCCTTGAGCCATGTCAAATAGTGGGACTCAAGGAGAATGGGGACAAGGGCAGAAGCCAGGGCAGGGCTGTGCTGGCCCTCACAGCTGCCTGGCCTCATTTCTAAAGGGAGATCCCAAAGGTCCCAGGTCATAACAGTCCAGAAATACAGAGTCCAAACATCATAGGGATCAGGTCACTTCTTATCCTTGTGTCCCAGGGACTGTCCTAATGAACAGAACTCAGCCTGAGAAGCCATACTGCAGCATGGGGAGCTGGGCTGATGGGTAGGAGTGAAGACAAGGAGGGCATTGTATGTGGCAGCAGGGAGTGCTGAGGGAGAAACAGTTTAGTAACAAACAGTCTTACCCTTAGTAAAAGGTAGGAAAACTAGTGCTGAGACATGGTCTGTCCACACACGGGGTATTGTTCATACACACAAAGGAAAGAGGTGCTGTTCCTGACTCCATCTGGTGGATCTTGAAAACATGCTAAGTAGCAGAAGCCAGCAGAGGAARGAAAGTACCACACAAGTCCACATCTGTGGGATGCTCACATCTGTGGGATGCCCACCTCTGACACATCCAAAGAGGGGACCAAGGCTGGGAAGGTGGCTCTGTCAGGAAAGAGCTTGTGTGCAAGCTTGAGGACCTGGCTTCAAGCCCCAAACCAAGCCAAAACAGCATCCAGAGGAACAGCCAGATGTGGTGGCATTTACTTGTGGTCTCAGAGCTGGGGAGATAGAGCCAGGAATCTTGATGCTCTTCAGCTAGTCAGCCTGGCCTGTGTGGCCAGTTCCAGGCCAGTGAGAGGCTTTGTCTCAAAGCAAAAAGATGATCAGTGCCTGAGGAACAATTCCAAGATTGACTTCTGGCCTCTACACACACACACACACACACACACACACACACACACACACACACACACACACACACATNACACACACACACACACACACACACACACACACACACACACACACACACACACACACCCAAAACATGGAAGAGTAGATTAATGGGACACCTGGGGAAGGAATCTAATAGAAAGAAAGGTTTCTCTCTAGGTCTGGGGAATGTTCTAGAATTAGGGGAGGTCTATGGTTGCACATTGACTCTAGATTTAAACGTGCTCAGAGTGGTGAATTTTTTAAATTGAAGATTTGTTTTTATTTTATACATGAGTATTTTGTCTGTATATATGTGTACCATGTCATAGCCAGTGCCCACAGAGGCCAGAAGAGGGCATCAGATCCCCTGTAACTGGAGTCACAGATGGTCGTGATTCATCATACGGGCCATCCCAACACCCATTGGTGATTCTTTTTCATGGGTTTGGGATGTGTTTACTTTTAAATTTTTGCTCTTCAGAGATTTTTACATATTAAGGATCCAGGGTGCATTGCATATAATTACTACCATTTAAGTTTCTTAATTTTAAAAAATATTTATTTTTTGATATGTATCTCTGTAGGTTTCTACACGAGTGCAGGTGCCCGGGGAGTTCAGAGGCTTCTGCTTCTGCTGGAACTAGAATTACATGTGGTTGTGAGTTGCCCAACACGGGTGTTGGGAGAGTCCCTCACATGTAACACATGTCTGTAACGGCTAAGGCTCCAGACCCTCCCTGCCTGGAAATTTTGCATGAAATTTTTTTAAATAGATTTTTTTGGCATCAATCTGTCCTTTGCAAATGAAGCTTTAGAAAATTTATTTCAAAAGAAAATTTCATTTTTACTGATAAAACATTCAAATTGATAAATAGGCTTTTTGTTTTGTTGTTTTTGCTTTAACAAAACTTAAATGATTGACAAATACGGCCTTTGGACTATCTCAGATTTCCCTTCTTCACCCTAGACTGCATTTTCTAATCACACATTTCATATCTCAAAAGAGAAACAGAGAACTCGGCCCATGTGTGCCAGTGTTCCCCCGCCCACCCACATGTCTGCAGTCACCACAGGGGAAGACGATTTATGCCCACCAACACATGAATGGATACATAAAATGTATGGCCTCCCTATGGCCGAATGACTCAACTGTAAAAATCACCGACGTACAGGGATATGGACAGACTCTGGAAACAGTTTTCAGTGAAATAAGGCTGGTGCCTAAGGACAGACGTCTGTAACTACAGGAGGCGTGTCCACACAGACAAGTCAGGCCGAGGGGACAGGGAGTTAGGGCTTGGTAGTCCGTTTCTCTTCAGGGATGAGAACTTTCTGCAAGTAGCGCTAACAGCTGTGCGACGCTGTGACTCTGTCTAATGCCACCGAGTGACACACTTGGAATCCCTTAGGTGGCTCAGCGGGGAAAATGGAGTGTGATTACTGGCTTGCTCCCTATGGCGTGTACAGCGTGCTCTCTTATATAACTCAGGAGCACCTACCTAGGGGTGGCACTGCCATACTGGGCTGGACCTCCTACCTCAATCACTAATCGCGAAAATGGCCCACAGGACAGTTTAATGGAGGTATTTTCTCAGACAAGTTTCACTCTTCCCAGATGACCTGAGCTTGTGTCAAGAGGAGTAAACAAACTTAACCAGTATATACATACACATACACACATACACTTCTACACTATATATATATATATATATACTCAAGCACAAATATATATACACACGTATATACATATGTATATTATATGTATATACAAGTATATGTAGTTATATACATATATGTATATATACATACATATACAGATTCATATAGTGTAGGTGTGTGTATATTCATTTTACCATGATTGAAATTATGCCAATGAATGGAAGGGTGTATGAAGGATTTGTACTGCAGAAGTGGGCATCTGTGCTCAGGCTGAGGAAACAGAATTGGAATGGGTAGATAACACACTTATGAATGGACGAATGGTGGGAGCTGTAGAGAGAGAGAGAGCAGGAGACAGTAGACAGGAGCTGGGAGGCTGCTTGAACTGACCCTTGGCTGACCCATGAGTATAAGATGAAGAGGTAGCAATGAGTTCTTGAATCTGCCCACCCAGAGTGGCCCTAAGTGGACAGAGACCGCTGCATCCTCTAAGCATATCACTCTGCCACAGGCTCCCTGAAGCTGGACCTCAACCGGATGCCCAAGCCAGCCAAGACGGCTGAGAAGTGCTCCTTGGACCAGCTGGATGACACCTTCCACCCGGAGTGGTTTGTGTCCCTTTTTGAGCAGAAGACAGTGAAAGGATGGTGGCCTTGTGTGACAGAGGAGGGTGAGAAGAAGATCCTGGCGGTGAGTCTGTTCTCTCTAGCTCAGTGGAGGGCATGGGCTGTCTCTTCCATGGAACCCAGGGCCATACATACCCATGCTCATGTGAATGCATGCGTACCGGTACAGGAGGCCAGGTCAGACTCTGCTGCTAATCCTTGGGTGCCTGCTACTTTGTTTTTCGAGATAGGTTCTCTCATTGGCTTCTGGCGCATTCATTAGGCTAGCTGTCTGGCCAGCAAGCCACAGGGAACTGTCTGCCTCTCCTTCGTAAGGCCTGGAATTTCAAATGCGTCACCATCACTGGGTTTCTCTGTGGCTTCTGAGGCTCCAAAGGTTTGCACTTTACTGACTGAGCCCTCTCGCAGGCCCCTCTTCTCTGTCTCTATTTTCTAATGTGTTCCTCCTCTTCCTATTCCAGCCTTCCTCTCTCCAGGCTCCTATTACAGGGAGACCTGATGAATAGACAAATAGCCTTATAGAGACTGGTCCCAAGTATCTCTGTGACTGGGCTTCCTGCTAGATGGACAGAGGCCATGCCTCTTCTGTTTGTGCAGCGCTTTCTCAGGGATCGTTCTTGCTGGACAAGAGGTCTGTTCTTGCAGGTGGGGGAGGGGTGGCCAGAGGACCAGAATGAACAGTCCTTCCCTGAAGTCCAGAGCGGCCCCAGGGAGGAAGCTAATCCCTTTCTGGTTCCTTAGAAAGAGTAGTTGGCCAGCCCTCAAGGGACCCTTGTGAAATAGCCTTGTTGTACAGAAACTTGTGGTAACTGATAAGAACTATATCCCAAAGGGAAAACAAGCAAGGTACCTGCATAGACACTGTGACTCATTATACAAGAGAAGAAACTTATTTCCCTAGCAATTAAAAACTATTTTAAAACATGCTTTTGATCTGTTAAATTAGATTTTAAAAAACAACAAAAAATTGGAGATGTTCATGCTGGTAAAGTTTCAGGAGACAAACCTCAGTCCCCTGTGCTGGGTTTGCAGGGCTTGTTTCAGTGTGTGGGGAAGCAATTAGGTCCTGTACAGCACAGGATTGAACAATGTCTATGCCCTTGGACTCTGCCATCCCACTTCTAAACTCTCAAGAAATAACCAGATAAAATTAAAAATTTAGGTTCTGAGAGGTTTGTTGTGCTATTATTTATTCATTTCAAAGAACTGAAAACAACATAAAATAACCCCAAATAAGTAGTTACTAAATAAATTATGGTCAGCTAACCATGGGCTGCTTTACAACTGTGAGGAACCAAACTTTAAATAATATATAATTATATAGTGAAGTGCCTCCCAAGTGAAGAGCCCTGCAGCTGCACGCATAGTGTGAGCCACGCACACTTGCAGCTCCGATGAGCAAGGCTGTTGGGAGCGAGGCTGGAGGGATGGTGTGGTCCTTTTCTAGAGGACCCCAGGTCAGTTTCCAGCACCTACATTAGTTGTCTCACCCGTAATTACCTGTGACTCCAGCTCAAGGGTGTCCAGTGCCCTCTCCTGACCTCCTCAGTCACCTGTGCACCTGCCTGAATGCACACACACACACACACACACACACACACACACACACACTCACTCACTCACACTCTATCTCTCAATTAAAATATATTAATAAAGTAAAATATTAGAAAGGTTAAAATGGTAAAAATAAAGAATGAATAGTGGGAATACCTGTYTCCACATAAGTGGTGACTTCTTCATTATCGTTCTGTAATTTCTGAATGCTTTTGTGATTGTAACAACCCAGTGTTTCAGAAGTATGTATATATTGTCATAGTTAACTTTTCTGTTGCTACTATAAAACACCATGAACAAATTCAGCTGGAGGAGCAAAGTGTTTGTTTACTTGGCTTACAGGTCATAGCTGTCACTGAGGGGAGTCGAGGTAGAACTCCAGACAGGAACCCGAGGCAGGAACTGAGGCAGAGGCATGGAAGGGTGCTGCTTGCTTCCTCCTCTGGCTTCTCAGCTGCTTTCTTATACATCCTGGAGCCACCTGCCCAGGGACAGCATTACCCACGTCAATAGACAACTAAGAAAATACTGCAGATGTGCCCACAGGGCAATCTTTTCTAGGCAATTCCTCGATTGAGTCTCTCTTCCCATTTAGCTCTATTTTGTACCAAGTAGGCAATTGAAGCTAACTATGATACATGTTTATTGTATTTGATGTACGTGTAGAGGGTCCAGTAGATGATCTAAGAGGGTGTGATGGTCATCACCATCTTTCTGTGAGTGGGGAATTGAACCAGGTTCCTCTCCAAGGGTGGTAAGCACTCTTAACTGCTGAACCATCCTTCTAGCTGGTTCACCACAACCCTACACTTAAAAATAAAAACGTAGCCTTTCTGTTTGTCCTGGCCTGGCTCTGCTCTGCGTCACCGGCCAGAGGCCCCACTCAGGCTCCGTTGATGTCCACAGGGCAAGCTGGAAATGACCTTGGAGATCGTTGCGGAAAGCGAACATGAAGAGCGGCCTGCTGGCCAGGGTCGGGATGAACCGAACATGAATCCAAAGCTAGAAGATCCAAGGTCAGTCGGTTGTCCCCGGAAGCAGGCCACCATCATCTAGGAGACATCCAGTGCACAGCTTTACAGAGGCTACACAGTCTTTATGGTTAAAGAGACGCAGGCCATAGACACAGCCTCAGTGGACACTTGGGATCTTCAACTAATTCATGAAGCAGGTGCAAACATGGCACAAGATGTAGGTCTTTTATCCTGGCAGTTGAAAGGCTGAGACAGGAGGATAGTGAGTTCTAGGCCAAGCTGGGTTACATAGCAAGATACTGTCTCAGAATCCAAACCACAAACAAACAAAGCAAACAGAAGCAGGCCCCATCTTACTGGTTCTCYGTGGGTTTTGTGTCAAGCATAYTATACTGTAGTAGGGTCCAGTGTCCTGGAATCTTCCCTGCTGGGAAGTTACCTCCATTTCACAGATGAGACTTGGGTCACTGATGTTAAACGTAGTCATTCTAGCTAAGAAACGGGAGAGGGGATCTGAAGTTCTCCAGCTTCCTGGATAGTTGCTGAAGATGTTGGGACTCAGTTCAAGGCTGTGTTTGGCACCATCCACCATGGTGCTCTTGAAAGTGAGCATAGGTGGCTCGCTTTATCAGGATGCTGTCATCAGGGTGTGCGGTTAGAGAATGTGGAGAGGCACCTTTGCCCCAGGCTGTTGGGATCCGATGGACAAAGGAGGAAGTCCCAAGACCCAGGGCTAGCCATCCCATGTTAAAATGACCATGACTGAGACGCAAAGCCCTGTGCGTGTTTYGCRTTGTGGTGTTGCTAGARGAGAGGGGGCTGCAGTTCTCTATTAGGAGTGAGTGAGAGAAGATGGGCTTCTCTGGCTTCTCTACTGTCCATCCTTCCAAAGTTCAGCCCAGCCTTGTACACAGGGGCAATCTGCCTGGCTTATCTGGGGGCCCAGTATACCCTCAGTCACCGAACAGGGCATGCTGGGAGCTCAGCCCCACTCCCAAGCATGTGTGTGATCTGTGACTGAGTATGGGTTCAGAAGGACAGGGGCCATGACGAAGGGGTCCTGAGGATGGGGCTCAGCAGCACCAAGAATGAAGGTGGTACAGGCAAGCATCATCTAGGCAGAGGCTCTGGGAGGAGGGGCTGAGGGCTTGGAGGCAGGGTGCCCCTCTCCCATAGCCAGGCTATTTGACCAACTGTCCCAGTCGAAAGCAGTGTCTGGAGGAATCCGTCCTGCAGAGGTGCTCATCTGACCCCTGGGATCTCACTTCCAGGCGCCCTGATACCTCTTTCCTGTGGTTCACCTCCCCGTACAAGACCATGAAGTTCATCTTGTGGCGGCGCTTCCGGTGTGCCATCATCCTCTTCATCATCCTCTTCATCCTCCTGCTCTTCCTGGGTGTCTTTGTCTACGCCTTCCCGGTGAGCAGGGCTGATGTGGGGAGGTGCTGCCTTGGGGGAATCTTTTCCTTTTCATGTGCTCTAAGAATCTGGTGGCAACCACATCACTGGTTAGACTCAGTAGCAGTTGCTGCACCACTGAAAACCCTACTCCAGCATGGCTGGGGACTCTCAGAAACTGCAGCCCTGGAGCTTTGTGCATGACTTGCACAGGAAGCTACGCTGCTTGGAGACTCTCTTCTTTGAGAGACTTGTGAGTCTTGTAAATGTCAGGAGCTTCCTGAGACTTGTAAGTCTTGTTTGCTTCCTGAACCTTAACAAAGCATGTTTGGAAAAAAGTCACACAAGAAGGGGCTTGGGCCTAGGGTGGCCCAGGAGCCTGTCGAAGGGTGGTGGTGAGCAAGGTGGTGGTGGTGGAAGGGAAGGTATGAGGCGTTGGAGCAGGGGACAGCACCTGCTAGGTCCTCCGAGGCCCTTGGTAGGTGGGGGCTTGGAGAATGTAGAATGAACAGGGGCTGGTCCAGGAGCCCCTCAGTGGTGGGGCACACAAGTGGGGTCCCTTTTATCTGATAAGAAGTCAATTAGTGTCTGGCAAAGAGACACCAGGGCCACCAAGGACATGCCATYCAGGGCTGCTGGGTCCTTGGCTCCCTGGCTCTACCTATGGGGTAGTTGTGGGGCGAGGCTCTGTCCTCTGTTCCTGATTCTGGCTTACACAGCTCTCTAAGGCCCTTGAAAATGCCCAGCCTTTCAGTGTCTCCTGACATACTTCAACGTGTTGAAGTACTGTTAGGCTGTCTCTAGAGTTTTTGTGGTATTTTTAGATGGGAAAAAGCAAACTTAATTTCTTCCTTCCTTTCTTCCTTCCTTCCTTCCTTCCTTCCTTCCTTCCTTCCTTCCTTTCTTTCTTTCTTTCTTTCTTTCTCTCTCTTTCTCTCTCTCTCTCTTTCTTTCTTTCATTTATAAAGATTTATTTTTCTGAATGTGTGTGTGTGTTTCTATGTGAATTGTGCCACCTGTGTGCAGATGCCCACAGAGGCCAGAAGAGGGCATCATTGGCTCCCTTGGAGCTCCAGGTATAGGTGGTCATGCATTGTCTGACATGAGCATTAGGAACAGAATTTGCAGTTATCTTCACTGCTGAGCCAGATCTCCAGCCCCCAGAGTTTTCACATCAACACTTCAAAGCCACATCAGGTCCAGAGAAGGGAGGGGACTGTTGGTAAACTGCACAGCCATCTGTGTGCAGTTCATGACCACGGCTTGATATGGTGGTCACTGAGAACCATATAGCATCCTGGTCACCGTCTCAGACCTGAGAAGCTGCTTGGAAAATTATCCCCAGGTAGACTCCTCACAGAGGAAGAGATGGTAGAAAGGCCTCCTCCACTGAGAGCCAAGCACTGGGTTGCCTGGTCAGTGTATCTGGCCTCCTGGAAGGAAAGGTCAAGACCACAGATCATCCTGCATTGCTCCAACTTGCACAAACCTTAAGGTGCAGCAGAGGGGACTTCCTGGTTTGGCTGTTCAGCCCCAGTTGCCTTTACAGCCACAGTGGCAGGACCTCTAATAGCATGGCTGATGGCTGTGGTTACAGGCTGGACACCGTGCCCTGGCCATGGTCACCTTACTCCCTTTGCAATGCTTGCTGGACTCGCCAGGAAGCTGAGGTCAACTGGCCAAACTGGGGTCCTGAGTGGGCCAGGCTGTGAGGACTGAAGTTTGTGCTATGTAAGGGGGCATGCTAAGGAAAGGAAGACAACAAATATGGCATCAGAGTCAAATCTCCTGGGGGTTGTGTGTGTGGGGGGGAGTGGTCTCACAAGTACAGTGTCCTGGGCCAAGCTGCCACCAAAGGTGACCTGGGACTGGTGCCTGGCGGTTGGACAATGTAGGGCTGTAGAAGCTGAAATAGGGATGGCCTGCTCTTCTGGCCTGGCTTAGGTCACCTTCTCTCAAGTGGTATGATCAGCTTCTACTCAGGGAATGGGGTGGCTTGAGTAAGGTGTCAGTGCCCAGGAGGGGAGGGCCTTGGGGCCACGAGAGAGGTGTGAGACAGATATCCTACGGAATAATAAGGCCACTGAAGTCTGGTCGACAGAGAGCAGGGCAGGTTGAACTCTGCTTCTCCAGGTATGGTCCAGGGAGCATCAGCCTCAGTGTCACTAGGAAGCTTCTAGGACACAAGAGCTCTGAGCTGGCTCAGCAGGGAACTGCCCTCTATCCCTGGAAGGGTGGAGTAACCTGCTGCTATAGGAGACAGCATTGTTCTCGAACCTAGGAACAGGGGCTCCGGTGACTTCCGAAGGGCTCAGGTCAGGTTCTGTTTGTCCTTTCAAACTGCTGCCCGTTGGGCAGAGTCCCTTATTTAAGGGCCTAGAGGGCAGGAACATGTCCCAAGCACCAATCACCGTGGCTGTTTCAGTGCCTGCCCAGCTGGGCCCTGCCCTGTGAGGCCCGTGGGTCCTAAGTCTCAAGGCTGTCGCTGGAAGAAAGGCCAGTCCCTTCTAGACTGGGGACCTTTGTGTTCCTGAAGATGTCTGAGGAGCACTTCTGGGGACTGAGCAGAGAGTCTCCTCTGGTGCCTGGGCTCCAGTGTCTGAGTTACCTTCTTTTCATTTTCCTAGGGTGTTTTCTCTATGTACTGACCTCCCAAAGCAGCACGGAGCACGTGGGTCCAGGCCAGGGCTTCAGGCTCCAGAGGCCAGCAGGATTAGGCTGCACAGCTTCTGCTTGCAGGACTGGCTACAGCCTAGAATCCCATCTCTGACTGTCCGAGTCTCTAGTCACTGTCTTGTCCCTAGACCTGTCAGCTCACCTGCGTTCAGCTAGGTGGGGCGGAGAGCCTACTCTGGCCAGTGGAGAGTACCCAAGTTGCTCCAGCCCTGCTTGGACCACCCCCACTGTCCCCATAGGAGGGGTGAGGGGGGCCTTCTGACTCCTCTGGCCCCTCTGAGCCTGCTGGGAGCAGGGCCAGATTGGGGCGGCAGAAGCGATTTGGCCGGGGAGGAGGGCCAGCTTTGTTTCCAGGGTTGGCTCTCCGGGCCGGCGCTGGAGAACATACTGTCCCAATTAGGAACTCTGTGTTGTGTTGTGTGTTTTCATGGCGTTTGGGGGGAGTGGTGGGGAGGGGAGGCTTCTGTCAAGCCTGCAGCAGGAAGGGCTTTGTAGAGGGTGACTTGTCTCTGATGCTGGCTCCTGTTACGGGTTGTCCTGTGTATCAACACCCTATTCTTTGTCTTTCTGGATGGAGGCTTGGGGATGGGTTAGCTCTGGGCTCCTGCTTGTGGGTTATGAGAGTAGGGGGCTAGGAGCCCTGGGAATGGACAGAGTCAGATTTGCTTGATGGAGAAGGAATGTCATTATGGTAGAGTGTAGAGTCTGCTGCAGGCTGGTAGGCAGCAAGAGTATGCTGTGGGCAGGTGGTCAAGACCCAGAAGACCACCTGCCCACCTGTAGCTTCACCYTCAATGACAACACTGCCCACCATGCTTTCCCTGAAGGGCTTACGGGGTGTCTGCCTCTGTGTCTCTTCCTCCTAGAACTATGCGGCCATGAAGCTGGTGAAGCCCTTTAGCTGAAGACATCTGCTCTGGAGAAGGGGGCGCAGGCTGCCTCCTGGCCCAGGACTAGCTGCTCCTCCATTGCTCTGGGGCCTGGTGGCCTTGCGCATGTCCACGGAGTTCTTGGGATCAYGTTATTTTYGTCTTCTCTTTCTCCCCTAACCCAGCTCTCCTCTGGATAAACTCTTGGCTATCTCAGTATAAAGCAGACAGAACCAGAAAAATATATTACTATGTGTCTACAGTTCCTGAGTGAGAGAGACTGTGTGGGTGGGAGGAGGTTGCTGGGGGAGATCAGGGTGCTGGTGGGGGCATTGCCATTTCTGGGCCAGGGTTTGGAAGCAGAAGCGTCCAGGGCAGGAGGATTTGAGGACTGATTTCAGGCCCAGTGATCACCTTCTCCCCATTCCCAACTTGAACCCCCACCTTCCTTCCTGGGAAGGTTATCCTGTTCAGGTAAGAGCCTCTGATTGGGAGGATGGCCTAACCTCTGGCTTTGACCTTGTCACACACTGTTCTGCAATTCCTCTGCTCTGCTTTCATACCCTGCTTTAAATATCTGGCTGAATCAAGACACCTTTTCTTTGTGGTCTGAAGCTTGGCCTTGGCCTTGGTCTGAAATTTCCTGCGGGAACCAGACTTAATCCTCAGAAGCAGCAGGACTGCACTCAGAAAACGCAGAGCTGGAAGACTCTGCTCTGAGGCTTCCAAAAGAGAGGCCTCTGCCTCAGGGCCTGGAGTGCTGGCTGTCTCTTCCCTGTCACCAGGAGGCTTCTCCTGTTTCCTACTGTGAGCTGGTTCCCCTGGCCCAGGCCCCTGGGCCCTGGAGGAATTCTCCCYCTCTGCSTCTCCATTATCTCCTCCCTCCCAGGACTGTGGGATCCAGGCTGAGGCACCACCTGATTGACATGACGGAGTTGGTACCCAGTTACTCTTGCTTCATGTTGGGCCAAGGGAACCTGGCAGCCAAGCCCTGAAGGCTTGCTGCCTGAGTCCAGGAGGCAGGAGCACACCTCACCCAGAAAGAAGAGCAGGGAAACAGGGCTACAAGCTATTGGGAAGGTCCAACCTAGTGAGGAGGCCTTGCTGGGTCTATGCTGTGCCCAACAGTATGTGACGGTAGCCTTTGGAGGAACCAGAGGAGAGGAAGCAGGGGTTGCCCAGCCTCAGGAAGGGTCAGGGAGCTTTGTGGCAGGATGCCTTAGGATTTCTGAAGATGGGGAGGAGAAAGCTAGGAAGAATCAGAGACACAGTGGAAGACAGTGGAGTAGAGCTGGCCTCTGTAGACAGAAAGTGTTGGCTTGGGAAGGAAGGAAGGAAGGAAGGAAGGAAGGAAGGAAGGAAGGAAGGAGGGAGGGAGGGAGGGAGGGAGGGAGG
>BDUI01004149.1:57120-70598 GCA_002335545.1 Apodemus speciosus
TTGCTGAAGTTGTTTATCAGCTGTAGGAGTTCTCTGGTGGAGTTTAGTGTTTGGGAGGGCCCAGACTATTGTGGGTGGTATCACGCTTGGGCTGGTGGTCCCGGGTTCAACTAGAAAGTAGCCTAAAACGCCATGGGGAGCCAGTCAGTAAGCAGCATTCTTCCATGGCTTCTGCCTCAGCTCCTGCCTCCAGGTACCTATGCTGCTTGGATTTCTTTTCTGGCATCTTTCGATGATGAACTGTGATGTGGAAGAATAAGCTAAACAAACCCTTTCCTCCACATCTTGCTTTTGGCCATTGTGTTTCATTGCAGCAAGGGAAACCCTAACAAGTCAACAAACATGCCTCCGTGTTCATCATTTCGGGCTGAGAAGAGATGTTTCTCTGACTGAGGCAGAGAATTGTTATTTCCTGTAGGAATAACATGTACTTTAAGGGAGTTTTTTGAGTATATGTCAGTTTAGCTAAACAAAATTGATCCCCACCCCCACCATAGCGCCCACGACTCCTCCCTGCCGTGGACTTTTGAGTTTATAGTACCAGGTATGGATTTCTTTCTGTGAGATAGATTGGTTATCTCCACAACAGTTGTGTCACTATTACACAAATATGCATATCTTGCCTGGCAAGTTAGTAGGTTTCACTTTCGGTCTCCCGCAGAAGCCTGAGTAGCACTCTACAGTACAATCAAACCCAGTTGGCAGGGAGGGAGCTTCCTGGTTCAGTTCCAGATGGATGTCTCAAGATCAGACAATTGCAAGGTGTGGTGTTTTCAGCTGTAGGGTCTTATGATCTATAGACAACCAAAGAAGACTGAACCGCAAGATAGGGATTGGGGGAATTCTAGGGATTCCTTGACCAATAACCAGAAGAAGGCATCTCATATCTGCCACTGGGGTTTTATTAATAATCGATAACTTCTTGGGGTTGCCTTGTCAAGATAGGCAGGATATCTGCCCTTTGATCCGTTCTTTTAATTTTAAGTTACATGTTTTTAGTATGGTTACAAGATTGTAAGTTTCCACATGGATGTTTTATGATGCTTTGTTTTTTCATTAACCCTTCCCTTCTTCCCCCGCCCCTCCGTTTTCCCATCACTTCTCTATCTAAATCTTTCCACCTCTGCTCCTTCACCCTCTCAACTTTCATATTATTTACATTATAGCATCCCTTGAAGGCATCTCTCTCCCAATGGCCTCCAGGAATTCTACAGGAACTCTACGTCAAACACCCAAAATTAGAGAGTGGAAGCTAGAATTTACATATGCAAGTTTTGTCTTTCCCTACTTAGGTGACTTCACCTGCTATAATTTTTTTTCCAACTTCTAACTTATTTACCTACAAATTTCATAGATGTATTTTTCTTTATTGCTAAACAAAATTCCTTTATGTTTGTGGACCATAGTTTTGCTATCCACTGTTCAGTTGATCGCCATCTAGGCCTATTCTGTTTTCAAAGTACTGTAAACATGAGGCACTGAACATGGCTGAGCAGGTATCTCTGTAGTAGTGTAGACACTCACTGGGGAGTGTGCCCAGGGCTGAGGTAGCTGGGTTATGTGGTAGATGTGTTCCTATCTCTAGAGAGATCTCCACACTAGCGACCAGTGTGAATTAGTGTTCCATCTCTCCCACATTCTCACTCTCACTTGCTGTCATTGTATTTCCTGTTGAGTTTTTATGTTTAGGATACTTGGCATACAATAAGCACAGAAAGTACTGAATTTTATAAAATTGAAAATCAATGAAATAATTGCCACTATTACAGGCAAATCTATCCTTCTCCTTCCGAATGCTCCAGGTCTCTTCATAGGATCATTTCTGGGTTCTGCTTAGTCCACATTCCACTTGTCTAAAATAACATGCTGAATCATCTATATATGATTATATATATATACATATATATATATCTCATTTAAAATATAAACATCACTTAGGTGCACATGAATTGAATGATACAATGTATATCACTTTTCATCAGACTTCTTTCATTCAGCATATTTTCTTATTCACCCATGAGTTTCAGTTTTGATATCTCCTCCATCTAATTGCTGAGGGACATCTCATTAATGACATACACTCTAATTTGATAATATCTTCAACTTTTGGCGAATGTGTAAAACTGCTAGGAACATCTGAAAATGTGTGTCATTTTATGGACACATGATTCTATCTCTTTTGGTTGACTATGTCTTGGAATGGAATTTTAACTTTCCTAATGAATACAATGCTGCAGCTTTATACATGATGTTACTAATGTGCCCCCTTTGGGAAAACTCTGGTTCAGATGTGAAGTCATTTTAAAAATCATGTTCCTAACATTTAGTTCTGAAAATTCCCTGGACACCAGATACCAAACTCTTTTCAGTGAGAGGGAATATAAATAACTTCTGGTCTGCAGAAGATCTTTTCATACTAGGATATGTCTGGATAGACTATTATAGATTCAACTTTTACATAAAACCCCAAAGTATCAGGAACTTTAAAATGAGAAGTCCATTGCTTGTTGCCATAGCATGCTAACTGTGCACTATCTCAAAGCTCAGCTCAGCGTGCAATTTCAGGTAACAGGGTAACGAAGACATGTGGGAAGAGAAAATAACTGAAGAGTTTGAGACTTGTGACTCCTTGCATTTCTGTGTGACTGGCTTTGACAGTACAAATGAGTGGAGGTGACGTGTGTGGCATGAATGACAAGGTTCATCTTTCCATAACTCCTTCCCACAGTTTGTGCAACAGCCATTAATGTTCATGCATTGTACACTGATCAGGAATAATGCCTCCGTCTGCAGTAAAAATTCTCCTGAGACCATAAAGAGAATTAAATGTTCATTTCTTAGGTCACGCACCCATTTTGCTCCTAGTTCTGCAGAGAATGTAAAGATGTCACATGGCAGTGTGTTCACATGTTCTATGAGCTCATGTTCACAGGCATGTATAGAAAACGAAGCACATCACGCATCCCAGGATGCAAGTTTTCTTGATCTGCTTTGAAAAAAAATTGACTTGTGAAATGCAATTCTAATAAAAACTTGTTATTGTATTTCTCTACTGTTAGCAATTGATATCAAAATAGAACCATCATCCAATGTTATGGTTTGAGAAAAGATTATCCCCAATGCCATGTTGACTCAAGCAACAGTTGAGCATCTGTGGGAGTATGTGCGATTAGGTGTGTACTTACCAGGCTCTCAGATGAGTAACAGATGTGGCTGATGAACTGAGAAACATCTGAATCATGGTGAAGAGTATGATGTTTGCTTTGGATTATAAGAATGGAATCTCTAAAAGTAAGTGGTAGTAGCTTGAATAAAAATGTGTAGGGAGTGGTACTAGAAGGACGGCCTTGTTGGAGGAAGTGTGTCCAGTCTTCTTTCTGCTGCCTGCCAATCACGATGTAGAACTCCCAGCTCCTTCTGCAGTACCACTTTCACCTATATGCCGCCATGCTTCCCGCCATGATGACAACGGACTAAACCTCTGAATTCTAAGCAGCCCCAGTTAACTGCTTTCCTTTCTGAGAGTTGCTGTGGTCATGGTATCTCATCATAGCAACAAAACCCTAAGCAGAAGTCAAATACAAAACTTCATTACAGTTAAAATGTTTTACATCCAGTTTTATATGAGCTACAAAGAAGCAAGTTCCCATTGTTTTCCAAGAATGTTCACGTTTACACTAAAGAGATCTCCAGCATAGTAATTATCATCACATTCAGAAAAATTCTAATTTTTATTGTTCATGAACTCACCTCTTATATACATATGTGTGAAAATATATATGTATGTGAACATATAATTCAAATTAACTGATTTAAAATAGAAAGCAATCATTAACCTTTAAAAACAAAATGCTCTGACCTGGATAATAATTAAAGAAACAGTGGGATTCCTTGTGATATGATTATTGGTGTTTATTCACCAGGACTTCTACAGTTTTGAAAGACAAATAGTTTATGACATCTATCCTTCCATTTCTTAACTGAGTTGTTTAAATAGTTCATGCATCAATGTTCTCTTGTACTAGCATGTCTTCACATGATAGATTATTTCTGTTACACGTGAAATGTTGTGGGGAGAGATTTTGATTTTTACAAGTAAGAACCACTTAGTTCTTGTCACAATTTGCCATCTGCTTCATGTTTTGAGAACTTGAGGCAAAACCTATCTTTTGTTACATGAAGTGCCTGGGAGAGAAGTTAGTGAGTTATCTGTCAAATTTTATGTCCTATAGAGTTAGCAAGGTCACTCTGTTCCTTGAGTAGGTGTTGCATCTGGTTTTGTTCCTGCTTCTGTTTCCAATGGCCAGAACAGGAGAATGGCTGCAGTTCCTTCCCGAATGGGCAAAGCAAAGGCATAGCTTTCCTGGTCTTTATCACCTTGGATAGAAATGGCAAGCCGGAATACAGGATGTGGTCTTTCTTTATCACATGTACTTAGAAGAAAGAGAAAGGCTGAGTAAGCCTCAGACTGGCAGAGTAGGCCACATGACATCTTTGATTTTGTCTGGAAAAGAGGACTTCAAGATACTCACTGAGGCCCGAGAYGCTCAAACATCTCTGTAACTATCTCCACATACTCTAGATCCATGAGAACACCACCATTGAGATACTATACTAATTTTGTATAGTAAAAACTAGAGTAGAGAATCACAGATCATTTCTAGCCATTAGGCAATTACAATTAAATATAAATTTTCATCGCTGGGAGGCTTGAGAGACAGGAGGTCTATATTGAGTACGAAGGTAGCCTAGGCTACATTTGCAGGATTCTATCTCAAAAAGACTGACAAAAAGGGAGCAGTTTATGAAGTGTGCATGTAACTTTATTTTGTAAAACCGTTTATATTTCTAACAGAGTGATCATTTTAAGCATATAAAATTTTTTTCAAAAATGAAAACCTTGGCCGTAGGTAGATGTCTATTTGTCTATATTCTTCGGATTCTTTGTGAGTCTGTCTTTCTGAATAAATTTAAGTAAACATTAAGTACCAGAAACTAGTTACCTTTCCTAGATCACCACCTCAGAGAGTCATTCCACAGAGAAAACTTGCAGTCTACAATTGAAATAGCTGTGTGAAAGAGAGGGGGAAAAAACAAAACCTTAATGACAACAGCAATTTTTCTTTTGAGGAAAAAGAGAGGGGTGGGAGCCCAAGTCCCTGTGAGATTTTGAAAGACTTGTCTCAAGTCTCATCAGCTTGACTTCAGAATGAAGCCATGAAGCCGCCTGAGGGGTGTTTTCATTGACTGAGCCAATGGCCTGAAGGTCATATAAATGATAAGAGCTTTTCACGTGAAAAAACTGTCACAGAACTGCACAGTCTCCCTGCATGTTCAGAGTCTGGTTTTCTGTCGTTATGTTTATTTGAAGCCATGCAAACATCTTTTCTAGGAGGCAATCTGGCACTCACCTTTGGAAGAACTGTTTGCTTGTTATGAAAACGACAGTTTTAGGGGTTTTGAGTGTGTGTGTGTGTGTGTGTGTGTGTGTGTGTGTGTGTGTGTGTGTGTTCAATGAGTTTTCTCTCAAAATTCCATACAATAGAGTCTGGGTAATGAAATGTCCTTGAAGTACTTCATTCCCTTTCAAAGTACAAAGACCTGAAGCATCATGTCAAATCTATTTGATGACTTCATGTCAGTCTTTGTGCCACAGGTGATAAAGCCACTTGAAATAATTCTGGGTGATCTTTCATCTCTTGAAATTACTGAAAATACATATTTCCTGAAAAGCCCTTGAGAGAGCCTGTTAAACTCTGGCTGTCCAAAGCCAAGGGAAGAGATTGGCGGCTAGTAAGCTGTGTTTGTTTAGGGGAACGAATGGTGATTGGAACGAAGCCCTTTAGCTAATCCCTGGGTGTTTCCAGACTATTGGGTCAGAAAGCCGTGTGCCCCGGGAGCTGCTGCGGAGCAAGGGTAAGGTCGAGACAAGAACAAAAACGGAAAAGCCCATCCTTGAACAACCCGGAGTAGGATTGCTTCCTCCCTGCACTGGGCTGCATGTCTTGGCATATGTACCCTTGCAACCCGCCACCCTTAAGGTGGCCTGGTGGCCAGGTTATAAGTTTAAACTTCCTCTTTCCAAGCACATCTTCACACAAATGAAACATTCCCTCAACCCTAGCTGATGATGTAAGTTCTCCCCGAAAATCTCTACCTACTCCCCAAAGATCATCTAGTCTTTGTCCCCGCTCACTTTCCCCTCCCCCAATAAAGAGAGTCCTTTTACTGAAAAGTATCTCCAGAGAAGGCTGCTTCTCCCATACTGACACTGACTGAGATCCTTCCTAATCCACCTTCCCCCACTAAACTTTGCTCCCTTCAGTCTAACCCTGTGCACAATGTGCCTGGATGTCCGGAGGGGGGAAACAGACCAGGAGCATGGCAAAGGCCTCTTAAAATCACCGACAATTTCACAGTTTGACCACAGGTAACTTAGACAACAGTGTAGCATGTAAGGCCCATGTTCTATGTAATTGATCTTAAGTGATCAAGCACAGAGATATGATCTTGATTTTATGTGTCCTGGAAAGAAGAATGGAGCCACACTCTGATTTTTCAGCTGGGTGTAAATCTATGTAGTCATTCCTGGTGACAATCTCTGCATAGAATGAACTCAGCCCCTGGGATATTTATCTATGCTTAATTTCCTCGGATCTAAGTTATCTTTTAAAAGATCCAGGATAAACCTTGTGATTTATAGAACTTAATTTTAATCTCCATTCAAGGGGATACCTGGCAGCATTTGAATTATGTTAAATCTCACGAACATTAAATGCATTCATTTAACCTGGTAAAGCATTTATCACTACAAGTCCTGAAGTATAATTTTATTATGAAGAGAATTATAAACTACTTGATGATAGGAGAAATGAATTCCAAGGCTCTGTCTTCTTGTCACACGAAAAGCCAACAATATCACTGGCACAGCACAGTTTAACCCCAGTGAACATCATGTGAGGCATCCATTTAGCCCATGCTGACCTCTTCGCCTGGGCCCTTTAGAGCTCAGCTATTCTTGCTGCTTTTGTGCCTCTTTTGTTATAATTAAAAGTGAGCTTGCACTGGGATGTCTTACCAGTGTGCCTGAAGAAAGAAGGAACCATCCCTCCACTTATAAAAGCAGCGTGTACAACCTTCTTTCGTTTCATTTGCTGAATTAGTTGGAATTCTCAATGGAATAATTTTTATTAGATATACTCTTTATTTACATTTCAAATGTTGTCCCCTTTCCAGGTCCCCCCCCCAAATCCCATAAGCCATGTCCCCTCCCCCTGTTCCCCAATCAACCCTCTCCCGCTTCCCTGTCCTGGTATTCCTCTACTCTGCGGGATTGAGCCTTTCCAGGACCAATGGCCTCTCTTCTCCCTTTGGTGTCTAACAAGGCCATCCTCTGCTGCGTATGTGTCTGGAGCCATGTGTAACTCCATGTGTACTCTTTGGTTGATGGTTTTGTCCCTGGGAGCTCTGGGATTACTGGTTGGTTCATATTGTTGTTCCTCCTATGGTGCTGCAAACCCCTTCAGCTCCTTGGGTCCTTTCTCTAGCTCCTCCATTGGGGACAGAATTCTCTCTAAGGCTAGTTCCCATAAGCAAAACTCTCTTCACGAGCCAAGACTAGCCCCTGCCTGGTTCTGGCTGGTTGAATTGGGCGGATACACACTTGCTAAAGGCAGAATGCTTTGAGATTATTTACCTAAATCCAGATGACCAATCTAATTGCAATTGAACTAGGAATTATTAAGTACATATACACGTACACATCTAACTAACGGATTTGCTATCATTCAGCCTAACTTCATCTAGCTTTATCACAGAGTAGCCAAAATTCTACTATTTTAAAGGGTAGTGTGATACGATACAGCTGGTTATTCATTTTAATCTCTACTGGGAGAGTTTGGAAATAGAAATTTGTACTTCACATACAGATAAATAGAGTTGAAGTACTTATTGCCAAATCATGGAAGGGGTGCCAGGAGACTGTGGTAGGACCTAAAATGTCTAATATAAAGTGTTCTATGAAGTATAAGCTTGCATAAACTATCAATCACTGTTCGTGCATGAATAATCATCATGATTTTGAACAATATGTGCCCAAACGTTACATACTTGAGAGCAGACATCTCCTTATATATTACTTAAGAGGCATTTTTGTAAATATGTACTGGACCTTGCACAAGTTCTCAGTATAAAATGGTTTCCCTGTACAATCATAAGCTGTGCATTTACATCAAATGGAGAGGAACTCGTAGTAATTCTATTGAAATCAGGGACAAGACAAGATTGTCTGCTCTCTCTGTATCTATTCAATACAATACTTGACTTTTTAGCCAAAGCAATAAGACAAATGAAGGAGGATCAAGGGGCCACAAATTAGAAAGAAAAAGTCAAAGTATCATTATTTATAGAAGTTATGACAGTAAACATAAATGACCCCAAAAACTCCACTAGGAAACTCCTACAGCTGATTAACACCTTCAGTAAAGTAGGTGCACACAAAAGCCAGTAGCCCTCTTAAATACAAGTGGTTAGTACCGAGACCTCCAAGATCTGTGACATCACATAGGCGACACCGAAGCAGGACCTATAGGCCCGTTGCCAAGGCAACAGCCACCATACACCCAGAGTTCAATGGGCCTACCTTTACCTGTGACTACATCACCACCCGTATCTATTTGAATAGTGCCTCCCTCTCTTTCTCTTTTTCCTTTCTTTCTGCCTGTTGCTACCTTTGTTCCCATCCCCAATAAAAACCCCGCGTGGAACTGTTTGGCCTGGTGTGGTCTCTCTCCGTTGCCGCTGAGGCCCCCTTCCTCTCTGCTTGTCTCTACTGTCCCGCGCAGTGCTACGCAGGCAGTCACCCAAGGAACCTAATATAAGTAACATGTACTCTGAGAGAGAAATCAAAGAGCAGCTCAAGAGGGTCAATGGAACTGCAATAGGAATCAGGTCTGATCAGGTCATGTAAAGAGGGCTTCCTTCCAAATCAGATGCTGGTAGAAAGCAGAGACTGTGCACACTGGGGCAATGCATATCAAAAAAGAAAAGAAAACAATAAGAATAAAAAAAGCCCTGTTGGTTTTATAAACTTTAAAATAGAGTCTCACTGGATAGACTAGATTATATCGAAACTCTCTGTGTCATCTGAACTAGCCTACAACTCATTATCTGCTGTCTTAGCATTCCCAAATTCTAGAATTAAAGGCTTGAGCCATCAGGCCCAATGTGAGTAAATCTTATCCCCAAGGAGAGTGAATTAGCGTGAGGCAAAAGTAGGAATGAATAAAGAAGTGACAGTTTGTCGTTGGCACAGGAAGAACCATCTGTATTTTGTGAATCCCTGGGAGACCTTATGTCTGTGTACACAAAACAGCATGGAATGATCTTGTTCTGCCCCACTTCACGATGGCTTCCATGTGACATCGACATTAGTGGCTGTGAAATTTATAATGAGAATTTTGGTTTCGTTAAAGACACAGAAATGTTCTGTGACTATGTTTTGGTTTTAATCCCAGGTGTAGGGTATGGAGATGCTGCAGCTTGTCCACAGCAGCTGGCTTTGACTTGTCTCCTGCTCGGGCAGGGGCGGTGATTTCCCAGCTGAAGATAGTTTACATTTGGAATTCTGGGGACTCTTGCGAGGGTATAAAAATGCCAGCGCCTCAGAGGCCTTGGCAGCTTCTCCTCCCACTGTTGTTTGTTGTTGTTGTTGTTGTTGCTGCTGCTGCTGCTGCTGCTGCTGCTGCTGCTGCTCCTGCTCCTGCTCCTGCTCCTGATCCTGCTCCTGCTGCCCATGCTGGTTGGAGATATCCTGACAAGGCAGATCAAACTTGACCAGAGGAACTCTCCTCCCTAATCAGCAGAAAGTAGCCTAATGATCTCTATGTTCCTGTTCCCCTCTAACCTTTCTCTCCTACCCGATCTTAGAGGGCTGGAAGGGTAGAGAAGGGTGGTAAGATAAAGAGCCTGATAAAGTAGCCAAAAGTCTGGTTACAGATATTGTTTATGCCCAGCAAGAGGATAGCAAGGTTCAACACCCCACAGCTCTCTCGGGTACAAAGGAGAGGAGCGCTCCCGGCACTCCCAGGGCTCCTTGCTAGACTTAGACAAACACTAAAACGTCAACTCCATTTATTTACTGAAACTTCCACATGGCACAGGAGCGAGATTTCAGAAATGATAACCTGAAGATTCTGGAAAAGTTCTTGTTGTTTGTTTTTAGTGAATTTCCAATGCAGAATTAACAAGAGGAACTAAAACTGGATGAAAGCAACCAATCGAACAAATACACTGAGGTACACTGAGGGAGAAGGCAGGGAGGCCTCTTGTCGGATCTGTTTGGCCACTCCTCCTGGCAGCCCTTTCTCTAAGAGGGTAGGGCTCTTCTGGAATGAAGTTTTTGCAATCTGTTACTGACAGGACTAGGGAGAGAATCGCCTTCCAGTTGTGCAGAGAAAGGTGGAGAAACAATGAAAGTGCTAATCTAAATTTTATGTTTTGGGGAGAGAGAATTTCAGCTTCTAATCACCCTTGGGATTCGGTGGAATCTAATGATTTATTCTGATTTTATTCAGTTGCATCTCCTTTAAAAATCAACATAGAAAACTCAATAGCCTTTCTATAAACCAACATCGAACCTACTGAGAAGTCATGGAAACACTCACTCAATAGCCACCAGAAGAAAAAAAAAAACTGAAGTATATGGGATTAAACCTAGCCAAGTGTGTGAAAGACCTTAAGGTCCAAGGTCTTGTGTATGCATAAGGTATGTGTAGAGATTGAGGAAGACACTGCAGGATGAGAGGATCGTCCAGGCTCACACACTGCAAGAGTTAATCCTATGAAAAATGTGCTGGYTGGATTTGGTCAATTTATACCAAGCTGGGCCTGCCTGGGAAGAGAGAGTCTTTACTGAGAAAATGCTTCCATGTATTTGGCCTGTAGGAAAGTCTGGGAGGCAGGGTCTTGATTAATGATTGACGCAGGAGGTCACGAATCACTGTAAGCGGTGCCAACCCTGGGAAGGTGGCCTGGGTTGCACAGGAAAGTTCATTGAGCAATTCAGTAAACAGGGGTCCTCCATGGCCTCTGCCTCTCTCCTRCCTTGAGTGCCTCTACTGAATTCACGYGGGGATGAGCTGTGGCCTGAGAGCTGTAAAATGAAATAAACTCATTCCTCTGCTTGGTGTGGGTCATGATGTCTTATCGCAGCAGTAGAGACTCAAATTAAGACAGTGTCCACATAAGAACTGTGGAAGAAGGAAACAAGTGTTCTCTCCAGCTTGTGTAGTTGTAGTTTGAATCAGAACGATCTGGATTTTTTTTTTTTTTTTTAGCCTTTTCGTACCCAAAAAGATTAAATGAGAACAGCACCTGCTAGACTTTCTGTTCTTTTCTGAGTCGAAATATTAGACACGGTCATAGAACTAAAATCATTTTTCCCTCCTTAGTTGCAGAGAATTCTGTCTCCAGGTGTAGAGAAGTTCAGACAGAGCAGCGGTTGTGTGTGACTGAACTGTTCTCTTTTGCTATTGATGGGATTACAAAACCATGGCTTTCTGTATTTGTTTTTTGTGGCTGCTTTTTCTTTATGATTTTACCTCATTTATTTCCTCAGTTTTGAGGGTTAGTCATACTGAAAAACTGAA
Source organism: Apodemus speciosus (assembly GCA_002335545.1). Classification (NCBI taxonomy): domain Eukaryota; kingdom Metazoa; phylum Chordata; class Mammalia; order Rodentia; family Muridae; genus Apodemus; species Apodemus speciosus. The sequence goes on from BDUI01004149.1 coordinate 68,769, forward strand.
TAATGAAATAAAAGATTTCCCTCAACGGTATGTATTTACCATGGTTTCAAGGAAGCATAAGTGCAGTTTACAGCACTGTCAGGGCAAGCTTCCTTCACTGGTTGGATCCAACCATTCATGGCCAAGAATGGTTTTCTTTCTTTCTTTCACTGTTGGCCTTTCTATTCACAACCATCCACCTCCTCGTTCTTCCTCCCTCAACTTTAAATCTGTGTTTACAAACACTCCTGTCAACTTTAAGAAGGAGCTAAGTTGGAAGTTCTTTGACTTCTTCAAGGTAAATATTTACTAGAGTGTTAAAAAAAAGTGCTTTATGTTTTTTTTATTTGGCTGATCGTTTTTGTTTCTTCTTAAGACAATGTATATTGCTAACCTCCAAAGAAACAGCTACTACTGAAATCAATTTATAGTGCTTTCACTTTTACTATGATATGGGAAAATAAAGATACATTAGTTATTCACTGAATAAATAAAGGAAATTATTTCGGTGGGAATTATGACATTCTCCAGAATAATTAGATTTGAAACAGAATCCAGCTGGGACACCTACTAAATTAACTAGCAAATGAATCAGAGAGTAAACAAACCACAGTAGGACACCTTCCTTTCAAGTGTCTGCCTGTGGAGTTCTTTCCTAATTCTATTGGTTTAGACTCCAGCTGATCCAGGGGAATTCACTATTGTTTTCTGTACTGCCTCATTTTTCTCTTTTGTTTCACATTTATTTTTATTAAATGTGACTCTCCGGTGTCAGACTTTTCCACCAGAAATCCCAGGAAGTCTCAGAGCCTTCTTTCTATCCTTCCAGTGTCTTCATTAGAGCACAGTGAACGCTCGAAAATAATTATTATAAATGAAGGCATTAGCAAAAGAAGACAATTATCTTAAATTAACGTATTAACGAGTGAAAACATGTTGTTGATTTCCTTACGGTAGAGAGTACTGGCTTCTCGAATTCTCCGTCCCTACAATATTAAACGAGCCTTCTTGCACCATCGAATGTTTTTGTAAGGTTTTAAAAGGTAACAAATTCTATATAACTCAGGAGTCTTTTGTACTAATCCACACATTCCTGTCTTCTCAGTCCATGGATGGATGCCAGGAATTTTAAGTAAATGTTTATTTCCTTATTGGGGGAAAAAGTCTAGATTTTTATTATAGGGAGCAAAACGCAATATACACCAGGGATATTGACCTGAGGAAAGTGCTTGTCATCTGAAGGATGGAACTAAAGGGAAGATCTAGAGTCATGAGTCCTGTGTTGTATCTTTTTCAGAAGCCATAGATTAAGAGTACTTCCATGTTTTGAGAACTAACAGAAAGGGGGATTCTGCATATATGTTGTGGTTGTTTAGCTTGGGGATTTTTGGAACTCCTAATAGTGGGAGTGGGAGCTGTCTCTGACTCTTGCCTGATCTTAAGACCCTTTTCCCTCTTATTGGGTTGTTTAGTCCAGTCTTAATATGAGGGTTTGTGCCTAGTGTTATTGTTACTTGTTGAGTATGTTTGGTTGATATCCCTGGGAGGACTGCTCTTTTCTGAAGGGAAACAAACGGAGGAGGAGTGGATCTGGTGGGAAGAGAGGTCAGGGAGAAGGGGGAGGGTGTCAGTAGGGGAGGGAGGGGAAACTTGGTCAGGATGTATTATATGAGAGAATAAATAAAAAGGAAAAAGAGTTCTCTCTCATCGCTCCTGTCTGCACTCTCACCTCTCTGCCCTTCTTGGGCTCTCCTCCCCTCCCCCCTCTCTCCACGTGGTCATGGCCGGCCTCTACTGCTCTCTCTCTCTCTCTCTCTCTCTCTCTCTCTCTCTCTCTCTCTCTCTCTCTCT
>BDUI01004150.1:28857-43185 GCA_002335545.1 Apodemus speciosus
GCATAAGCTATTGGTGTTCTGTTCAGGAACTTCCCCCCTGAGCCAATGTCCTCAAGGTTCTTCCCTAGTTTCTTTTCTATTAGTTTTACTGTGTCTGGTTTTATGTGGAGGTCCTTGATCCACTTGGAATTGAGCTTAGTACAAGGAGATAAGATGGATCAATTCTCATTCTTCTGCATGTTGACCTCCAGTTGAGCCAGCACCATTTGTTGAAAAGGCTATCTTTTGAGTGTATGTTTTCAAACTTAGTTCAGAATGTTCCCATAGCAGTAGGTTCTAGAAGGCATTACATAAAAATATGTTTACTTTAATTTTAAATATGTCAGCCGTGCGGTGGTGGCACATGCCTGTAGTCCCAGCACTCTGGGAGGCAGAGGAAGGTGGATTTCTGAGTTGGAGGCCAGCCTGGTCTACAGAGTGAGTTCCAGGACAGCCAGGGCTATACAGAGAAACCCTGTATTGAAGAAAACAAAAAAAAATTAAACATGTCTATATATCAGACCACTAGGTAGCAAAGAAACAAAATGTTACTGGGCTCTRTAGTGTATAACAYGTTTTAATCTTTTAACACAAATAGTTGTATTTTATCACCTCATGTTTCAGCTCCTTGTCAATTAAGAATCAGTAAAGAATAATGGCAATTTACAAAAAGTTAACTTAGGTGGAATAATGTTCTGTAGATGTAGATTAGCACTGACCTCTACAACTTTGTATTTTGGTTCATTGTTTTTCTCTAGCGTTTCCATCTGTTGCAAAGAATAGTTTTCTTRATGAGGAGAAAAGACTACATTTATGTGTGGAGAGAAGGACAAATATTTTTAGAAATTAGGCTGGTTTAAAAAATTATTGATTGTGGATTTTCTTCCCTGGGAAACATTGTAAAAGAGGTATCCTAAAGATTGTATAAGCCAAAAGGAGTTTTTTGTTATGTCTTCTAACATTAAAGCTAAACCTGTAAAGCCTCACCAATATGACTGCACAAATGTGTGCACAATAAACAACCAAACTGGATGTGGATAAGGCCATGATGCTAGGCTTCAAAGAATTATAGGCAATTGAGGAAAGTGGGAGTAGGAGAGGTGGTCCTCTCCAGGGAAGCACACACCAATTAGTTGGCCACTGCCAAATGATCAAACCTGAAAACATATAAAAGTCATGATACACACTGGGCTGTTATGTACGCATTTAGGAATAASACTTTATGAAAAAAAATTTAAGTTTGAACGTGAGCAGGAAGGCACATAAAGGAGAGCTTGGAAAAGAAGAAATGTTGACATTATATTATAATCCTTCAAATATTTTTATTTATTCTCTCATACATCCATTCCTCCATGCACCTCCTCCCATCCTGCCCCACCTTCCCCCTCTCTCATAGTCACTGCTTCTCCATTTTTTTTTTTCAGAAAGATCAGTCCTTCCAGGGATAGCAACCAAACACAGAATAATAATAGGATGCAATAAGACTAGGCACAAATCCTCATCTCAAGGCTGGACAAGGCAACTAATAGGAGAAAAGTGCCCCAAGAGCAGGAGCAGAGGACTTGAAAATACTAGGAGAACATGGCTCACAGAATCTACTAWGTAGGATTCAGAGGGCCTCAYGGAAAAAAACAGCAATCATGAAGGCTCCATGGGTCTGTGTTAGACGCTCTGTATTTATGTTGTGGTTGTTTAGTTTGGGCTTTTGGGATGTTTTCCAACAGTGGGAGTGCAGACATTTCTGACCTTTTGTAAAACTATTTTTATTTTTATTTTTATTTTTGGAAATATTGGCAAGCATACAAAATTCAGCAGACTAAGATCACTTTGTTGAGTTACAATAATAAGATTTCTGAAGGATGGATAATTACAACAAAATCAATTGTATANACTTTATGAAAAAAAATTTAAGTTTGAACGTGAGCAGGAAGGCACATAAAGGAGAGCTTGGAAAAGAAGAAATGTTGACATTATATTATAATCCTTCAAATATTTTTATTTATTCTCTCATACATCCATTCCTCCATGCACCTCCTCCCATCCTGCCCCACCTTCCCCCTCTCTCATAGTCACTGCTTCTCCATTTTTTTTTTTCAGAAAGATCAGTCCTTCCAGGGATAGCAACCAAACACAGAATAATAATAGGATGCAATAAGACTAGGCACAAATCCTCATCTCAAGGCTGGACAAGGCAACTAATAGGAGAAAAGTGCCCCAAGAGCAGGAGCAGAGGACTTGAAAATACTAGGAGAACATGGCTCACAGAATCTACTAWGTAGGATTCAGAGGGCCTCAYGGAAAAAAACAGCAATCATGAAGGCTCCATGGGTCTGTGTTAGACGCTCTGTATTTATGTTGTGGTTGTTTAGTTTGGGCTTTTGGGATGTTTTCCAACAGTGGGAGTGCAGACATTTCTGACCTTTTGTAAAACTATTTTTATTTTTATTTTTATTTTTGGAAATATTGGCAAGCATACAAAATTCAGCAGACTAAGATCACTTTGTTGAGTTACAATAATAAGATTTCTGAAGGATGGATAATTACAACAAAATCAATTGTATAYGGTATAACAACAACAGCATTAGCATGCTATATGGGAGAATCTGTTGGGAAATGATAAGGGTCAAGTTATGGAGCATTAGACTGTAAGTTTAAATTGAACAGTTAATACAGACTTTGTACTGGCTGGATTTGTGGGTCAACTTGACACAAGCTGGAGTTACAACCAACAAAGGGGCCTCCCTTGAGGAAATGCCTCCATGAGATCCAGCTGTAAGGCATTTTCTCAATTAGTGATCAAGGATGGGAGGGCCATTGTGCATGTGCCAAGGCCCATTGTGGGTGGTGCCATCACTGGGCTGGTAGCCTTGGATTCCAAGCTGAGCAAGCCAAGGGAAGCAGGCCAATAAGTAACATCCCTCTGCATCAGCTCCTGCTTCCTGGCCTGCTTGAATTCCACACTTGATCTTAGCCAAAAGGCCAAGAAGCAATAACCTGCTTGAATTCCAGTCCTGACTTCCTTTGGCGATGAACAGCAATATGGAAGTGTAAGCTTTCCTCCCCAACTTGCTTGTTGGTCATAATGTTTTGTGCAGAAATAGAAAGCATTACTAAGATAGACCTCGTGGAGGAGTTACTATACAGTAAAATCTAGAGCTATCCATGGAAGAACGTCAGTAAGGCAGCAGCTTCTCTACCTGGCTCAAGGGAAAACTACAGTTCAGTTTGGACCATAGCAATGAGAGACTACCTAGTRTGACAGAGGGGCTGGGCCAAGTGAAATYTTGCAAGCCTTTGTTGTAATCTTGGCTCTTAATGAGAGGAAGAGTCATCAAATAATTTRGAGTAAAGGAGATACACAGTCTGGCTTAAATGTCAGAGTGCTCACTGTGTGTTACATTAAGAATAAAGTACAGGGAAGCAAGAGGGGGTTGATTGGGGAACAGGGGGAGGAAAGAGGGGTTATGGGACTTTCGGGGAAGGGGGAACCAGGGAAGGGGAAATCATTTGAAATGTAAATAAAGAATATATCTATGAAAAAAAAGTAAAAAGTCATGAACCATTAAAAAAAAAACTTTATCATTGTAATTTGACCATTGTTGGGGAGGTGGACTGTAGACTGAAACAAGTGTGAACATAGAGCAACTGTTCAATTAATGACATAGAAATGAAAAGATAAACTTATAAAAGCGAGTGGAGCAGCTGGAACTGAAGTCTTCAGGCAGCACCAGGGAGCCAGGTGGCTCCACAGCCTTCTGTGCACAGCCAACCAGGAAAGAATGATCCCCTAGCAGCACTTTCCCTTCTGAGCATGGAGGTGAGATCTCCACCTTCTCTCTGGAGGGAATCAGCTGGGAGTACACAGGGCAGACAATCAGTGGAGCAGCTGTGACAGAGGTCTTCTGCCATTTGCTCCACGGCCTTCTGTGCACAGACCCTGCCAGAAGAGAGTTGGTCTCCCACGAGTACAGACACAGGCTTATAGGCCCACAGGAAGGACAAGCTCCACCTAGAGACAGCAAGACCAACTAGCCCCATAGATAACCAGATGGCAAAAGGCATACTCAAGAACCCAACCAACAGAAACCAAGGCTACATGGCAACATCAGAACCCTGTTCTCCCACCACAGCAAGTCCCAGGTATTCCAACACACTAGAAAATCAAGAGTTTGTTTTAAAGTCACCTCTCATGACGCTGATAGAAGACTTCAAGAAGGACACAAATAACTCCATTAAAGAAATACAGGAGAACATGGGTCAACAGGTAAAAGCTCTTAAAGAGGAAACACAAAAATTCCTTAAAGAATTACAGAAAAAGACAAACAATCAAGCAATTTCTTTATTGTTTCTACTTCCATTTTTAGATCCTAGATAGTTTTATTCAGTTCCTTCACTTGTATGTTTGTGTTTTCCTGAAATTCTTTAAGGGATTTTTGTGTTTCCTCTTTAAGGGCTTCTACCTGCTGACCCATGTTCTCCTGTGTTTCTTTAAGGGAGTAATTTATGTCCTTCTTGAAGTCCTCTAACAGTGTTATGAAATGTGATTTCAAATCCAGCTCTTGCTTTTCTGATGTGATAGAGTATCTTGGATTTGCTGTTGTGGGAGAACTGGGTTCTGATGATGCCATGTTGCCTTGGTTTCTGTTGGTAATGACCTTCCATTTGCCTTTTGCCATCTAGTTATCTCAGGTGGTAACTGGTTTTGCTGTCTCTGACAGTGACTTCTCTGTCCTACAGGCCTGTGTATCTGTACTCCTGGTATTCCCTTTCTCTCAAATGCCCTGCATACAACTGGTTCTCCAAGAAGTATCAGTAGATGGGATTCTTCCATGTGCTGGACTTGGCAAGGGTAGAATGCCCTGCCTGCTGGATCTCAAATGTCCCACTGCTGCTGGATCTCTAGAAAGTGTCATGAAATTCTGCCACAGGTCTACCACATCAGAAAGAACAGGACAGGTGGTGGTGGAGAAGAGAGGGGTAGAAGGGATGGAAGGGGAGTGGTAATCTGGAGGGACAGCGGGTTTTGGTGGTTGATGGGTATTGAGTCCTAGCTAGCAACTCTGGGCCTCTGGACATGGGGGATGGATTTTGCTGAATGCCCCATTGCTGCTGGATCATTAGAAAGTATCAGGAAATGGGGTCTTCCCCATGGGTCTCTAGAATTTTTTTTTTGAGAAACTTGTTTATTTGTTCTAAAGGATTGTCTAATTTCTGTTCCATAGTTTGCAACTTAGCATCCCATCTCTCTGTTCTCTCTTTATCTGAATCTGATTTATTCTGATCTTTATTAGAGAGGGCATAGAAAACTGTGACCATTACTGAACATACTGTAACTCACTCTATGATAGAGAAAACAAAACTATATAGGGTCCAGGTGTCCTCTGGTATAGTGCTTTCCATTTTTGAACACAGAAAATATTTTCTTTTTAAATGTTGCTTAGATCTCTTCTTCCTTTGGAGCCTTTACTTTCTTATTTATTTATTTATTTATTTATTTATTTATTTATTTATTTTTTATTGGATATATTCTTTATTTACATTTCATTTCCCTTTTTCTGGTTTCCCCGCCCCCAGCTGTCCCATATGTCTTTTTCCCTCACCTTGTTCCCCTATTTATGCCTACCATTTTATCTGTATAATTTTCCATGATAATCTTCAATTTTAACATGTTTTTCTATATATTTCTTGAATTTTATCAGGAATATTTTCCATGTAAATCTTCAACTTTATCAGAAAATGTTTATAATTCCACTTTCAATCAACTTAAAAACCTTCCATTATTACATCTATATAAGATTTTCCATGATAATCTTCAATTTTAACATGGTTTTCATTTTTCTACAATTTATCAGAAATATTTTCCATGTAAATCTTCAATTCTATCATAAAATGTTTCTACTTCCTTTTTCAACTAATTTAGCAATGTTTTTATGTCTCCCACTTTACTATTTAATTTTGCATGAAAATTGTTGATTTTAACATGTTTTTCTATATATCTCTTCTATTTTATCAGAAATATTTTCCATGTAAATCTTCAACTTTATCATAAAATGTTTTGACTTCCTTTTTCAATAAAAGAACATACTTTTCAAAAAAATGCATGAAAGGGCAAAAAACATCTTCAATAAAATACTAGAAAATAAGAAAGTGATATTTATTAATAATACATCTTTCCATCAGGTATGTAAGGCTGGTTGAAGTTCTGAACACTTACCAAAATAGAGGCTGATGAGGAGGCTCAGTGCAAAGGCACTTGGTACCAAGTTTAGCAACCTGAGTTGGATGTGTTTGTCCCACATGCCAGAAGAACAAACTCTCACAAGCTGTCCACTGACCCGAACAGGTACACTGGGGCATGTGTGTGTAAGTCCTAAAATAACAAAGTATAATAAATTAGCCAAAATCAACTCATCAGGTTAACAGAAAAGGCAAAAAAAAACTGTCCTATATTCATCTCCATAGGCAGAAAAAAATTCAAAAAGGTTCAAAACACCTCCCAACCCTGGCAAATGAGAAATAAGTGCAAACCTTTTTAAACCCATAAAAGATTTCTGTAAAAATTACCTGATAATATCAAAGATTGTGCTGAAAGTCTCAGTCTCTTCTTCACTAAAATTAAAGATAAGACAAGAATGTACTTCTTTGTAACAGTTATTCATTTCAATTAAACAGCTATTGTTCACCAGTAATAAAAAAGAATAAAAGCAGAATATAATGAATGACATAGCCATAAAAATGAATAAAATTAGCAAAATTTGCAAAACAAGAACAAAAAGAATAAAGACCACAAGAAACAAGATTGGAACTCAGACAGACACATATTGCAGTATTCAAAAGAAGCATAATGAAACCTTGAACAAATGTGAACAGAGTTTATATTCATCAGGCTTATTTAGATAAATAAAGCAAAGGAGAGAAATAGAGATATCAATTTACTGTAAAATTTGGCATCTGTGTATGATCATGGATGTTGAGTAGCCAAGATCTTCAATCAATATTACACTAAAGACCAAGGGTAGCTGATAGTAACTAGCTGTGTGTCAGTTGAAAGTCAGAATTACATCCTTGACCAAAAACAGGCAGAGAGTAAGAAGTCTTTTTTCTTCAGGCTTTGATTATATTTGGGTTTTGAACAGATTAGATGGGCTCATCCACTCTTGGGATGGAATTTTGTTCAGTGTCCTGATTTGAATATTAATGTCATTGCTATGTACCTATTTTGTCCACATTGAAACACTACTTCCTAGACCAATGAAGACTTTTAATGGGCTGGGATCTGAAAAATCATGAGATTTCCAAGATTCATGTGGTGTCTTCTTAAGATTTTAAATGCATTAACTAATTACTGGGATGAGGACATTGAGTCTTGGAGCCCAGCAGTTTAGTGACAGAGTGGCTGCGATAAGGCTTTCGCCAGAATCATCCACAATGGGGTGAGTTTTTCAGTAATGAAATTGTCTTTCCGTCACTGGTACTATAAGCAACCATAATAAAATTGTTAGTTCATCAAGCTAGATATTTGAGAATATCTAATATCTTTGGTCTTTTTTCAGGACCCTCTGTGTGCTAGTTTGAACCAGAGTAGTGCCTACAGGCTCATATATTTGAAGATTTGGTAACTGTTTGTGGCACTGCTTGGGAAGAACTGCAAAGTGTGATCTTGTTAGAGGAGGTATGTTATCAGTGCAGTCTTTGGAATTTCAAAAGGCTCATCCCGTTCTCTGTAAGCATCTTTTATTGTAGGTTATGATGTGAGCTCTAATCTGTTACTTTGTTCCTCCATCATGGACTTTAACCATCTGATACCATAAGCTAAATCATATACCTTCTTTGATAAGTTACTAAGTTAAGTTATTAAATAATAAATACCTAGTATTTTATCATATCTAAAGAAAAGTAATTATTTCATCCCTTTATTAGTTGAATGCATTTTCCAGGAAAAATCACACAACAATATCAATGTGACCACAAATGCCCCCTCCTTCCTGAAAAATATTGATACAGCTAAGCAATATATAGCCAAATCAAGATAGTTCTTAAAAGTAACCACTAGGTATTCTGAACGAATACCTAGAATTTGTTAATAGGATTTGCTGACAAGGATTCCCTAGAACATTAGCTGTTAAGAGAAGCTAAGAAGAGAAAAAATGTATTATTTCCAATTTGCTTATTTAAGAAAAAAGAAAGAGACAAAAACAGGGCCAAAATGTGTCCAGGCATTCCTAAGGATGTGCATCTTCTAAGCGTGTAGGATATTTCAACTTCAGCCTGGCTTCTGACATGGAATCTCACTACACAGTGGGGAAGAGACACTGGAGAATCCACATTCTCCTCCAGAATAAGTATTTTGCAATTATCTTTTCTGTTAGTGCAAACATTCAACTCTTTTTCATTTGCTTGATTTTCTAAATTGTATAAATTGGCTTTCTATTTGTTTTCAACATATCATTCTAGCATTCAAATGTTTACCAAGGACAAAATGAATATTCTTATTTTGAGCCAAATCTATACTGATAATATAATTATAAGAAAAAAAATAAGCCATCAAAAAGGCTCTGTCAGAAGACTTAAAAAGCAAAAAGCTTCTTATTTGTGTTTGATTTTTGATATGTAAATTATCCTGTACTTATCATCCACAAGCATATTGTTTACATGTCAATTAAGTCTACAAAGCCTGCAAACCCCCTAATTATATCACTATTGAGAGCTAGAAAATTGCAACTAGTCATGCTTCAGATACTCTTTCACAGATGTCAAAGTAAATTACAGGTGAAGAAAAACAAACAACTTGTGAAGTACCACAGGAATACATTAAAGCTATGCAACATATACAATCCTCATTTATTTCCCTCATTTTGTGAGAATATGCATTTCATAGAAGAAGAGAATTTCTCTCCTTTATTTTTTATCGGCAAATTTATTCTGGGGTATTAAAGGCACACCCAATGGCCCTCTGTTGATGAACTGAAACCAAGAAGAAAAGAATAAAACACAGATAGAGGTCATGTCATCTCACCTTGGGTGCTATGATATGTCCTATTGATTGATGGAGAAAGCTTCAGTATGTATCATCCACGAGAGACTTATATTTATAAAACTTGAGCTCCTTAAGAGACCCCTAAATCCCCTTTAAAACTGGAATAGTCTTTGTACCTAGAAAGACTTCACAGCTGCTGTTTAGATCTCCATTTAATCTCCTTTAATAAAGTTAAGCACACTCATACTTTGAAAGCTTTTGTTTAACTCCTAAAGAGAAAACTGTCAAATTTATTTTATTGTTTTTGATACCAATTCCAGTTTAGTTCAATTCCAATTCCAAATCATTCTTAGTAACAACAACTGGAACTCATCTCTAGAGAAACATACCCTGAAGCTCTCAACTCAAGCCAGGCCTACGGGGGTGTTTATTACTCTATAGAACATTCAAGCCAGGTCTAAAACTGCCACAGTCTCTTAACGTTAAGAGAACTAGCTTCTTTTAAAGATTATATTTTTTCTGAAACTGGAAGAAATTCCTTTTCTCCATCAAAAGAACATCTGATTAAGCCTCACATACATCTGAGCATAGCACCAGGTTGTTGTATATATTCAGAATGATATAGATCCTTCGGAAAACAAAACCCCCAAAATGATTGTCACTGACCTAGACAATACAACTCCCAAACCTTACTGTTTTTTTTTCTTATGTTTAAGTTCCAAAATACTAGTTTTAGAAGGACACACACATTCAAACAATAGCACTTGGCTATCCTGAAGCAGATATTCTAGCAAGGTCACGTGGATCATCAGTGATGAGAAAAATATTCAAAGAGACCCAACTGTTTTCACTCCCAGATGTTAGAATTTTCTGAGATCAGCTTCTCACATTGGAAGCAAACATAACTGCCTTGATCTGTGATCTCTTAATTTAAAAGATTTATACTTTGAGAGTTTCATTAAGTATTTATTATTATATTCTTTCCTATTTCCAACTCCTACTAGATCCTGCACTCCATCTTACTGCCCGCCAAACTTAAGGTTTTTCCTTTCACTTAGATAAAAAGATACCAAAGAAAATGGGAACTAAAACACAGAATCTTTTTTGTAATTTAATTTTATGTTCGTGAGTACACTATTGCTGTCTTCAGACACACCAGAAAAGGACATTAGATCCCATTACAGATTGCTGTGAGTCACTGTGTGGTTGCTGGGAATTGAATTTAGGACCTCTGGAAGAGCAGTCAGTGCTCTTAACGGCTGAGCCATTTCTCCAGCCCTAAAATACAGTCTTATTTGTGTTTGACAGCGACTCCAGATCATGGAAACTGTCTTAGTGTATGGTCAGCATAACCTGTGTTTATTGAGTTGAAGAAAACCGTTTTTACCTCTCCCCACAGCTGCTAGCTGTCAATAGTTCTTGGCTATGGAAGAGACTTGTACTCACGTTTCCCCTTTATGCTGGGATGAAGTTCGTTTGTTTCTTCTGGCTTGAGCTTTCTTGCAGGTCTTGAGAAGGATGTCACAGTCATGACGAGTTCATATGTATATCTTTTGTGTCTCCTCACTCTTCCAGTAAGGTCAAGTGCCTATCTGTTTTTCTGAATTTTATTGCAGCCTCTTAAAGGACATCAAGACAGAATTTTACAGCCAAGTTTTATCTAAGTTCATAAAACTCTGACAACTGAATTTCAAATGGAGTCTCATATTTGGTTTATAATTGAAACATGTAAGTGGTCTGTTCTCTGTGTTTGTGTCTCTATGTGTAAATTTCTGAGAAAGTTGAAGTTATATAACTAGGAATACAAATTGTAGTACATAGAAATGTACAGTATCCATTTTAAATTTTATAATATTTTTTAAAGAAAACTTGCCTCCAATTCTTCAGTTATCTATTTGCTATTATGACAGTAGAAAATATGATGAAAATTAGCTTTCAGTTTAAAGAATATTGACTTAATTGCTTCTTGGTCTTTTTATGAGATTAATATAAGAACAGATCAAACAGATACTTATTTCTAATTTGTATTAGATGGATACATTTTGTTTTTGACTCAAGGTTTCCCAGCCCACATACAACATCAGTGTTCTCTTCCATTATTTTTTTCTAAGTCTGTTTCTAGGAGTTATTGTCTCGGAGAGGGATGACAGACTAGTTTTGATTTAATAAGTTTTTATAACTCCAAAAATTTTATATTCAAAATAAAAGCGCAGCTAAATTACTTTTATTTTGCTGTAGCAAAATATGTCTTATGTCTTTATTTCTCAAATACTATGGGTTCATCTCTTTTATAACTATCAATAATCTAGCTAATTCTGTTACTAGTTTCTTTTTCTAAATTATTTATTTTGTTATTTTTAAGTTATATGTATGTGTGTCTTTATTGGTTATTTTATTTATTTACATTTCAAATGTTATCCCCTTCCATGTTTCCCCTCTGCAAGCCTGCTATCCACTCCTCCATCCCCCTGCCTTTATGAGGGTGCTCCCCCACCTACCCACCCTCTCCTGCCTCAGAGGCCTAGTGTTCCCCTACTCTGGGTCATTAAGCTCCAAGGACCAACGGCTACCCTCCCAGTGATCACAGATAATGCAATCCTCTGCTACATATCAAGCTGAAGCCATTGGTACTCCCTGTGTACTCTTTGGTTGGTGGTTTAGTCTCTTGGAGCTTTGGGGGGGTCTGGTCAGTTGATAGTGTTGTTCTTCCTATGTGGTTGCAAAGCCCTTCAGCTCCTACAGTCCTTGCCCTAACTTCCCCATTTGAGTCCCTGTGATCAGTCCAATACTTGGCTGTGTACATCCCCATCTGTATCGGTCTGGCTCTGGCAGAGCCTCTCGGGGAACAGCTATACCTGGCTCATGTCAGTAAACCCTTCTTGGTATCAGCAATAGTGTCTGGGTTTAGTGTCAGCAGATGGGATGGATGCCTAGGTGTGGCAGTCTCTGTATGGTCTTTCCTTCAGTTTGTGCTCCACTCTTGTCCCCGCAGTTCCTTTTGACAGGAGGAATTCGGGATTAATATTTTTGAGGTGGGTGGGTAGCCCCATCTCTCAATTGGGGGCTGTGCCTAACCACTGGATACAGTCTCTACAGGTTCTATCTCTCCTTTGTTGCATATTTCAGCTAAAGTCTGGCCTGTTGGGTTCTGGGAACCTCTTGGCATCTGGGACTTTCTAGGGGCTAACCCCAGCTTCCACTACCCTACTGCTACATTCATATTTTCAAATTTCGGATGGTCTTACTTCTCCCCCATTTTCTCCCATATCTGAACTGACAGTTTTTTCCTCCCAGGCCTCTCTCCCTCCCAGGTCACTCTCTCCCTTTACTTCTGAGAGATTATTCTCTTCCTCCTACTGAATAGTATTGGAACATCCACACTTTGGTATGATCTTCTTTCTTCTTGACTTTCATATGGTCTGTGAGTTGTGTTCTGAGCTTCTTTTTGCCAAATATCCACTTATCAGTGAGTACATACCATGTGTATTATTTTGTGATTGGGTTACCTCATTCAGAATGATATTTTCAAGTTCCATTCATTTGCCTAAGAATTGCATTATTTTCAATAGCCGAGTAGTATTCCATTCTGTAAATGTACCACGTTTTCTGTATCCATTCCTCTATTGAAGGACATATAGGTACTTTCCAGCTTCTGGCTATTATAAATGATGCTGCTATGAACATCGTGGAACATGTGTCCTTGTTATATGTTGGAGCATCTGTTGGGTATATGCCCAGGAGTGGTATAACTGAGTCCTCAGGTAGAACTATTTCCAGTTTTCTGAAGAGCCAACAGACTGATTTCCAAAGTGGTTTTACTAGCTTGCAGTCCCACCAGCAATGGAGGAGTGTTTCTCTTTCTCCACTTTCTCACCAACATCTGCTGTCATCTGAAGTTTTGATCTTAGCCATTCTGATTGGTGTGAGGTAGAATCTCAGAGTTGTTTTGATTTGCATTTCTCTAATGACTAAGGATTTTGAACATTACTTTTTTCATTTTTTAACTTTTTATTGGATATTTTATTTATTTCCAATTCAAATGTTATCCCCTTTCCTCAATCCCCACCCCCAGAAACCCCCTATTCCATCCCCCTCCTCCTGCTTCAGTGAGGGTATACCCCCCATCCACCCACCCACTCCAGCCTCCCTGCCCTCGAATTCCCCTACACTGGGGCAAGGGGCCTTCACAGGACCAAAGGCCTCTTCTCACATTGATGCCCAACAAGGTCATCCTCTGCTACATATAAGGCTGGAGCCATGGGTCTTTCCATGTATACTCTAAAACCTCTGGTTGGTTGATATTATTGTTCTTCCTATGGGGTTGCAAACTTCTTCAGCTCCTTTCCTTAACTCCTCCATTGGGGTCCCCGTGTTCAGTCTGATGTTGGCTGCGAGCATCTACATCTATATTGTCAATCTCTGGCAGAGCCTCTTGTGAGAGACCTATATCAGGCTCCTGTCAGTATGCGCTTCTTCCATACACAATAGTGTCTGTGTTTGGTGACAGTATATGCAATGGATCTCCAGGTGGGGCAGTTTATGGATGGCCTTTCCGTCACTCTCTGCTCAACACTTGCTCCTGTGAGTATTTTGTTAACTCTTTTAAGAAGGACGGAAGCGCCCACACTTTTGTCTTCCTTCTTGAGCTTCCTATGGTCTATGAATTGTATCTTGGGTATCCCAAGCTTTTGGGCTAATATCCACTTATCAGTGAGTACATACCATGTGTGTTCTTYTGTGATTGGGTTACTTTACTAAGGATATTTTCTAGTTCCATTCATTTGCCTAAGAATTTCATGAATTCATTGTTTTTAATAGTTGAGCAGTACTCCATTGTGTAAATGTACCACATTTTCTGTATTCACTCCTCTTTTGAAGGACATCTGGGTTCTTTCCAGTTTCTGTCTATTATAAAGAAAGCTGCTATGAACATAGTGAAGCATGTGTCCTCATTATATGTTGGAGGATCCAGTTCATCTAGATTTTCCAGTTTTGTTGAGTATAGGCTTTAAAGTAGGATCTGGTAATTTTTTAATTTCTTCAGTTTCTGTWGTTAATATCTTCCTTCACATTTCTGATTTTGTTAATTTGGATACCTTCTCTGTGCCCTATGGTTAGTCTGCTAAGGGTTTAATCTATCTTGTTGATTTTCTCAAAGAACAAGCTCCTTCTTTTGTTGATTCTTTGCATAGTTCTCTTGGTTGGTTTGTTTCACCCCTGAAATTGATTATTTTCTGCAGTCTATTCCTCTTGGGTGTATTTGCTTCTTTTGTTCTAGAACTTTCAGATGATCTGTGAAGCTGCTAATGTATGTTTTTTCCACTTTCTTTTTGGAAGCACAGAGAGCTATGAGATATCTTCTTTTTTTTTTT
>BDUI01004150.1:57672-69632 GCA_002335545.1 Apodemus speciosus
AGAAGGTGTCTACTCCCCTGTAGTTGAAGAGGCACTAGCAGTACAGCTACTAAGATATTTCCCCTATCATGCTACTAATTTTGTTAGGATACAAGAGGGAAAAACAAAGTGCTTAAGAAGTAAGGGGAAAAATGAGATTTCAATAAATATTTCAGCTGCCAGAAATTAAATGGGATTCATCACTGAGTTTTGTTTATTTGTTTTGTTTTGCTTGATAATATCTCCAAGAATTGCAGACAAGTTGGCAATATCTGGGCTTGCCAAGTGGGTAAACTCAGGCCTGAAGGAAGGTAGTTTCTATTTCTCTAATAGTGTCCATCTAAAGACTATGCCTTATTGCCTCATGCATTACACATAGAGGATTATGAAGCCAGTCAGAATTGTGGCCTACCATTCTGATAGTTACTCATATATAATAGAAAATCAAAATATATCACATCAAATATTTTCATATGATAGCATTTATGAAGACCTTACTTGATATTGCAGATATGAGCAAAACCTATTGTTGTTACTAGTCTCAGTGTTCACTGTGTGTACACTGTGTACATGGGTTTTAAATCCCATTGACAATCTAATAATGTGAAATAGTAGACAACATCTGAGGAAGTGAGAAACTAGCTTAAAGCTGATCTGATGTTATGATAATGTTAGACAGCATCAAAGAAGAATTTTAACTAAAAAAAAAAGATCTTTGTAAAGAGGTGGGAAGAAGAAAATTCTTATTGAACTCTGTCCTCTGTCAGGAAACTGTTTCAACTCTGACTTCAAACCAGACTTTGGTCTGACAAGAAGAACCATGCCGGTCTGTCTTTTGCTTTTCAAAGAAATTAATTTCATTCTTGACTTCTGTGTTTCTACACATAACTTATAGGTACTGAAGGGCAACTACATTTATTTTCCAAAAGCATACATTTTTATTAATAGAAAAGTCTTAGTTTGGGTTTATTGCTGTGATGAGATACCATGACAAAAGAAACTATATAGGRCTGTTTGAGTTTCTATTGGGAAGAACTATGAAATCCTACTGGCTCAAGTGGTTTAAGAGGAAAAGAATGCTAGCATGTTGATCTTGGGACTTTGAAAAGCACTGGAGCTCTTTAAATAAGGCATAAGAAGGGCCATCCTAGTAGTAATATGGAMGATAGTGATGATAAAGGTGATTTGAACTCTGGAGATTATTCTTTTTATTGCATTTTATTTATTTATATTTCAAATGTTACCCTCTTTTTCAGTTTCCCATCTAAAACCTCCCTTTTGCATCTGACCTCCCCCTGCTTTTATGAGGGTGGTCCCTCCCCTACTCACCCACTCCCACCTCCCAGCCCTGGCATTCTACAACATTGGGGCATCAAGCCTTCACAGGACCAAGGGCCTCTTCTCCCATTGATGCCTAACAAGGTCATCTTCTGCTACATCTGTGTCTGGAGCCATGCTTTGCTCAATGTGTACTCTTTGGTTGGTAGTTTAGTCCCTAAGAGCTCTGGGGTGTCTGGTTGGTTGATACTGTTGTTCTTTCTATGGGGTGGCAAACCACTACAGTTCCTTCAGGCCTTTAATACTTCCACTGGGGAACCTGTGCTCAGTCCAATGGATGGCTTCAAGCATCCCCCTCTGTATCTGTCAGGCTCTGGTAGAGCTTCTCAGGAGACAGCTATATCATACTTCTGTCAGCAAGCACTTCTTGGTGTCCACAATAGAGTCTGAATTTAGTGTTTGTATATAGGATGGATCTCCATGTGGGGCAGTCTCAGGATGGCCTTTCCTTCAGTCTCTGTTCTACACTTTTTCTCCATATTTCCTCCCGTGTGTAATCTGTTCCCCTTCAAGAAGACTGAAAATGTGTGAAGACACATTTTGGTCTTCCTTTTTCTTAAACTTCATATGATCTGTGGATTGTATCTTGGGTATTCTGAGCTTTTGTGCTAATATTCACTTATCAGTTAATATATACCATGTGTGTTCTTTTATGACTGGATTATCTCACTCAGGATGGCATTTTCTAGTGCCACCCATTTGCCTAAGTTTAAGAATTCATTGTTTTTAATAGCTGAATAGTACTACATTGTGTATATATACCACAATTTCTGTATCCATTCCTCTGTTGAGGGACATCTGGGTTCTTTCCAGCTTTTTGGCTATTATAAATAAGGCTGCTATTAATATTGCTGTATGTTAGAGCATTTTTCGGGTACATGCCCAGGAGCAGTAGAACTGGGTTCTCAATTAGTACTATGTTCAATTTTCTGAACAACCACTAGACTAATATCCAGAGTACCAGTTTGCAATTCCACCAGCAATGGAGAAGTGTTCCTCTTTCTCCATGTCATTGCCAGCATTTGCTGTCACCTGAGTTTTTGATCTTAGTCATTCTGACTGCTTTGAGGTGGAATCTCAGTTGTTTTGATTTTCATTTCCCTTATGACTAAGGATCTTAAACATTTTAGGTGCTTCTCAGCCATTTGAGATTCCTCAACAGATAATTCTGTATTTGGCTCTGTACCCCATTTTTATAGGGCTATTTGGTTCTCTGGAATCTAACTTCTTGAGTTCTTTGTATATAGTGGATATTAGCGCTCTATCAGATTTTGGATTAATAAAAATCTTTTCCCAATCTGTAGATTGCTGATTTGTCTTATTGACAGTGTCCTTTGCCTTACAGAAAGCTTTGAAATTTTATGAGGTCCTATTTGTCAGTTCTTGATCTTAGAGCATAAGCAATTGGAGTTCTGTTCATGAAATTTTCCCATGCCCATATATTTGAGGCATTTTCCCACTTTCTTTTCTATTAGTTTCAGTGTATCTGGTTTTATGTGGAGGTCTATGATCCACTAGGACTTGAGCTTTGTATGGAGAGATAAAAATGAATAGATTTGCATTCTTCTACATGGTGACCTCCAGTTAAACCATGGCAATTTGTTGAAACTGTTCTCTTTTTTCCACTGGTTGGTTTTTAGCTCCTTTGTCAAAGATGATGTGACCATAGGTGTGTATGTTTATTTCTGGGTCCTTAATTCTATTCCATTGATCTACTTGCCTTTCTCTATACCAATAAAATTGTTTTATTTTTTTAATCACTATTGCTCTGTAGTAGATCTTGAGTTCTGGGATGGTGATTTCCCCAGATTTTAGTCAAATGCTTTCTCAGCATCTAATGAGGTGATCGTGTGTGTTTTTTGAGTTTGCTTATATGGTGGATTATGTTGATGGATTTCTTTATATTGAACAATCCTTTTATCACTGGGATGAAGCCTACTTGATCATGATGGATGATCATTTTGATGTTTTCTTGGATTCATTTTAAGAGAATTTTTTCAGTATTTTTGCATCAATATTAATATGTGAAATTGGTCTGTAGATATCTTTGTTGGGTCTTTGTTGTTTACACAATTATATACATAATTGTGGCTTCATAGAACAAATTGTGTAGTGTCCCTTCTGTTTCTATTTTATGAATAGTTTGAAGAGTGTTGGTATTAGGTATTCTTTGAAGGTCTGATGGAATTCTGCACTAAAACTATGTGGTCCTGGTCTTCTTTTGGTTGGAAGACTTTTAATAACTGCTTCTATTTTTTTAGGATTATGGATGGTTTAGATGCTTTATCTGATTCTGATTTAACTTTGACATTTGGTATCTGTTTAGAAAATTGTCCATTTCATCTAGTTTTCCAGTTTTGTTGAGTACAGGCTTTTGTAGTAGGATCTGATAAATTGTTCTATGGATATCTGTTAAATCTATTTGGTAAATAACTTCTGTTACTTTTACTGTGTCTGTATAGTTTCTGTTTCCATGACCTTTCTATTGGTGAGAGTTGGGTGTGGAAGTATCCCACTATTATTATGTGAGGTGTAAAGTGTGCTTTGAGCTTTAGTAACGTTTCTTTTATAAATGTGGATGCTCTTGCATTTGGAGCATAGATGTTCAGAATTAAGAGTTCATCTTGGTAGATTTTTCCTTTGATGAAATGAAGTATTCTTCCTTATCCTTTTTGATAAGTTTTACTTGAAAATCGATTATTTTCTGATATTAGAATGCCTATTTCAGCTTTTTTCTTGGGACCATTTGCTTGAAAAATTGGTTTCCAGCCCTTTATTCTGAGGTAGTATTTGTCTTTGACACTGAGGTGTTACTTTTGTATGCAGCAATATGTGGGTCCTATTTAAATATCCAGTCTGTTAGTCTATTTCTTGGGGAATTGATATTAAGAGATATTAAAGAATAGTGATTGTTGCTTCCTGTTATTTTTTATGTTAGGGGTGGATTTATGTTTGTGTGGCTATCTTCTTTTGGGTTCATTGGAAGATCACTGTCTTGTTTTTTCTAGGGTATAGTTTTCCTCCTTGTGCTGGAATTTTTCATCTATTATCCTTTGTAGCCCTGCATTTATGCATCTATGTTAATTGAGAGTTTTGCTGGGTATAGTAGCCTGGGCTAGCATTTGTGTACTCTTAGTGTCTATATAACATCTGCCCAGCATCTTCTGGCTTTTAGATTCTCTGATAAAAATAGTCTGGTGTAATTCTGATAGGTCTCCCTTATTTATATGTTACTTGGCATTTTTACCTTACTCCTTTTTAACATTATTTCATTGTTTTGTGCATTTGATGTTTTAACTATTATGTGATGGGAGGAATTTTTTTCTGGTTCAGTCTATTTGTAGATCTGTCTGTTTCTTGTATGTTCATGGCCATCTCTTTCTTTAGATTAGGGAAGTTTTCTTCTATATTTTGGTGAAGATATTTACTGTCCTTTTAATTTGGGAATCTTTGCTCTTTTCAATACCTATTTTTCTTAGGTTTGGTCTTCTTATTTTATCCTAGATTTCCTGGATGTTTTGGGTTAGCGGCTTTTTGCATTTTGTATTTTCTTTGACTGTTGTGTCAATGTTTTCTATTGTATCTTCTGAACCTGAGATTCTCTCTTCTCTCTCTTGTATTCTGTTGTTGATGCTTTCATGTATGACTCCTGATCTTTTTCCTAGGTTTTCTATCTCCAGGGTTGTTTCCCCTTATGATTTCTTTGTTGTTTCTACTTCCATTTTTAGATCATAGATTGTTTTGTTCAATTTCTTCCCTGTTTTGTGTGTTCTCCTGTAATTCTTTAAGGGATTTTTAAGTTTCTTCTTTAAGTGCTTCTACTTTTTTATCTGCTTCCTCCTGTATTT
This sequence comes from Apodemus speciosus, assembly GCA_002335545.1. Classification (NCBI taxonomy): domain Eukaryota; kingdom Metazoa; phylum Chordata; class Mammalia; order Rodentia; family Muridae; genus Apodemus; species Apodemus speciosus. Next base: position 62,838 of record BDUI01004150.1, read on the forward strand.
CTTTAAGGGAGTTACTTTTGTCCTTCTTAATATCCTCTATCATCCTCATGAGATTATATCTTTAATCTTGCCTTTCCAGTTTGTTGGGGTATCCAGGACTTCCCGTAGTGGGAGAACTGAGTTCTGATGATGCCATGTAGCCTTGGTTTCTGTCGCTTAGGTTCTTGTGCTTGCCTCTCACTATCTGGTTATCTTTAGTGTTAGTTGTTCTTGCTGTCTCTGACTGGAGGCTGTTCAGACTGTGATCCTGTAATCCTGTGATTTTAGGTATGTCAGCACCCTTGTAAGATCTGTTCTTTCTGCACTTGTGTGTGGAGAGCTGTGTCGCATGTTAACTCTGTGGTGCAAATGGATACTGGAAGGAACCTCTTTCCAGTAGCTCCAAGATTCCTGAGCCCTGTGGTCTTCTGGCAGGTTTCTCTTTGGCCAGTTATTGGAGCAAAAGTGTTGGTCTCACCTTTGAACTTATGAATGACAGCACCCCTGGGAGACCAGCTCTCTCCTGGCAGGCTGAAAGTTTTACTAATTTTTTGATGAAAAGTGTTGCTGCTTTTTGCTCTGGTCTTAAGAGTCTGCTTGATGCTAAGGTAAAGCAATTGACAAAGTCTCAAAAAAAAAAAAGTCCAGCACAGACTTTATCCTCTGCTTTATTCTAATGAAGAGCATTTTAATCAAGCATAGTAAGGTTAGAGTGGTAAACTACAAAAATGCATTGTTTAAGTATTAAATGGCATAATGAAATGGAATGGAGTTAAATTCTGGGTTCAAATAGATAAACATATTAAGGAAGTAGTGACCTTGGGGCAAAATCCTACCTAGATAAGCTTATTGTTTATGTGTTTGCAGTTGAATAAGGCCATACCTACTTCAGTAAGGTCATACTTCTTAATAGTGCCACTCCATTGGCCAAGTATACACAAATCACCACAAATATATACTTAGCTATGTGTTAGAATTTTAATTAATATATGATGCTATGGTAGTTTCAATGAGAATGGCCCTATGGGTTCATTTGTTTGAAAGCTTTGTCCCAGTTAGTGGCATTGTTTAGCATTGATCCAGACTATTTGTCCTTGGTGGAGGAGTTCTGTCACTGAGGCTAGACATTGAGGTTTCAATGGCCCACAACATAGGTACTATCTCTCTTTATCTGCCTGTAATTCATACATCAGATGTAAGCTCTCAGTTATTACTCCAGCACTATGCCTGTTTGTCTATGACCATGTTCCTATCATAATGATCATGGACTAAACCTCTGAGATTGTAAACAAGTTTCCAATGAAATGCATTTTTACATTTTTATTTATAAATTGCTATGGTCATGGTATTTCATTATGGCAATAGAACAGCAATTATAATACATGCAATTTCTACTTTTCAACTCTAAGAAGCTATTTAAAGAGTTTTTTAAGCATGGCGTGAATTCTTGAGAATATTTATTTTTTTATCTTGTAAGGAAATATTTTCATATTCATTAGTGTTCATATAGTAATATTAATTCAGTTAGGAAAAGCTCATATAAATATTACCAATTTTGTTTTAAAGAAGCTGCAAATAAGAAGTATAGCACATAGCTAAACAGACCCAAAGTAAATGTATCTTAGTGAACTTCTCTACATTTAGAACAGCAATTGAAATGGACGCAGTATAAGTTGACCTTAGATTTTACACTTACACAATGAAAAGACATTATATATATATTGGGGCATTTCAAGACAGTCCTGGATATATTCATGTGTAGAAAGAGGTACAAGAGCTCCTTAGGTCAAAGAAAAAAACTAAAAAGTCAATCATTCAGAAACTGGAACAACAAAACTTATCTAAAAGAGGACCTCCAAGAAAGAATAATGGGAAGTGAAGATAGGAGAAATCCTTATAGTACATCATGAAATGTCATTATAAAACCCATCACCTGTCATAGTGACATGCTAAGAGTTTGTAAATGATTGTGCTCACAGTAACACCTATGCTTATTGTATTCTTAGACACCTGGTAACCTCAAGACCCCAGAGCATTAAGAAAGGTCATAGAGCAGTTCTAAAGGAAGTCTGGATACTAGGACACCAAAATGATCCTATGTCCTCTATTGTTTTCTCAAGCTATGCAATAAATTGCAAGGCTTCAAAAGTAAATAAATAACTAATATCAAATAAGGATTTCCAAACTGGATAAAACGTAGGTAAAGGTGTATAAGGAGCTCAGAAGTGATGATACTGGAAAATGGACTGTTCTATTTCTTCAGGTTTACTCTGCTTAGATACAAAATGATTCTCTTGTGCAAGATTAAGTTTAGAGATAAGTAAATAGGTCAGGACAGACTGTCAGAAATGAGGAGAAAATGAAGTAAAAGAAAARTGACATGCACTTTGAGCAGGAATTGTCAAACAGGACTTACTACTCTAAAAATTAAAAAAAAAAGAACTTCAGTTCAGATAATGTTTATCAAAAAGATATGAGCATCTTCAGAATATCAGTGATAATGGAACATGAAAATGAGAAACTATACTCTATTAAAAAAGAAAGACCCATTTGCCCATGAATTTCATGAGTTCATTGTTTTTAATAGCTGGGTAGTATTCCATTGTGTAAATGTACTACATTTTCTGTATCCATTCTTCTCTTGAGGGACATCTGGGTTCTTTCCCGTTTCTATTATAAATAGGGCAGCTATGAACATAGTGGAGCATGTGTCCTTATCACATGCTGGAGAATCCTCTGGGTACATGCCCAGGAGTGGTATAACAGGGTCCTCTGGAAGTCTCATGCCCAGTTTTCTGAAGAACCACCAGACTGATTTCCAGAGTGGTTGTACCAGCTTGCAATCCCACCAGCAGTAGAGGAGTGTTCTCTTTGTCCACATCCTCGCCAGTCAACACATGATGTCTCCTGAATTTTTAATCTTACCCATTCTGACTGGTGTGAGGTAAAAACTTAGGGTTGTTTTGATTTGTATTTCCCTAATGATTAATGATGTTGAACATTTCTTAAGGTGCTTCACAGCCATACAAAATTCTTCAGCTCTGTACCCCATTTTTTGATAGGGTTATTTGGCTCTCTGAAGTCTACCTTCTTGAGTTTGTTGTATATATTGGACATTAGCCCTCTTTCAGATGTAGGGTTGATAAAGATCTTTTCCCAATCTTTTGGTGGCCATTTTGTCCTTTTGACTGTGTCTTTTGCCTTACAGAATTTTGCCTTTTTAATTTTATGAGGTCCCATTTGTCAATTCTTGATCTTAGAGCATAAGCTATTGGTGTTCTGTTCAGGAAAATTTCCTCTGTGCCTATGTGCTCAAGGCTCTTCCCTATTTTCATTTCTATTAGTTTCAGTGTGTCTGGTTTTATGTGGAGGTCCTTGATTCACTTGGTGTTGAGCTTGGTACAAGGAGATAAGAATGGATCGATTTGCAATCTTCTGCATGTTGACCTCCAGTTGAATCAGCCACATTTGTTGAAAAGCTATCTTTTTTTCCATTGGATGATTTTGGCTCCTTTGTCAAATATCAAGTGACCATAGGTGTGTGGGTTCATTTCTATATCTTCAGTTCTATTCCATTGATCTACCTGCCTGTACCTGAACCAATATTATGCAGTTTCTAACACTATTGCTCTGTAGTACTGCTTGAGGTCCGGGATACTGATTCCCCCAGAAGTTCTTTTACTTTTGAGAATAGTTTTAGCTAACCTGGGTTTTTGCTATTTTAGATGAATTTGAGAGTTGCTCTTTATAAATCTATAAAGAACTGATTTGGGATTTTGATGGGGATTGCATTGAATCTGTAGATTGCTTTTGGCAAGATGGCTATTTTTACTATATTAATGATGGTAATCCACGAGCGTGGAAAATTTTTGCTTTTCTTGAGGTCTTCAATTTCCTTCCTCAGAGACCTGAAGTTCTTGTCATACAGATCTTTCACTTGTTTGGTTAGAGTCACACCAATATACTTTATATTTTTGTGGCTAATGTAAAGGGTGTCATTTCTCTAATTTCTTTCTCAGCCTGCTTATCCTTTGAGTATAAAAAGGGTAATAATGATTTGCTTGAGTTGATTTTTATAACCAGTCACTTTGCTGAAGTTGTTTATCAGTTGTAGGAGTTCTCTGGTGGAGAGACTTAAGTATACTATCATATCATCTGTGAATAGTGATAATTTGACTTCTTCCTTTCCAATTTGTATCCATTTGACCTCCTTATGTGGTCTGATTGCTCAAGCTAGAATGTCAAGTACTATATTGAAAAGATATGAAGAGAGGGGGCAGCCTTTTGTAGTGCCTGATTTTAGTAGGATTGCTTCAAGTGTTTCTCCATTTAGCTTGATGTTGGTTACCAATTTGCTGTATGTTACTTTTACTATGTTTAGGTATGGGCCTTGAATTCCTGTTCTTTCTAAGACTTTTAGCATGAAAGAATGCTGAATCTTGTCAAAAGCTTTTTCAGCATTTAATGAAATATTCATTTTGTTTTTCTCTTTGAGTTTGTTTATGTAGTGGATTACATTGATGGATTTCAGTATATTGAACCATCCCTGCATTCCTGGGATAAAGCCTACTTGATCATGGCGAATGATCATTTTGATGTCTTCTTGGATTTGGTTGGCAAGAATTTTATTGAGTATTTTTGCATGGATATTCATTAGGGAATTTGGTCTGAAGTTTTCTTTCTTTGTTGGATCTTTGTGTGGATTTGGTATCAGAGTAATTGTGGCTTCATAGAAGGAGAGAAGGAGTTGGGTAGTGTTCCTTCTGTTTCTATTTTGTGGAAAAGTTTAAAGAGTATTGGTGTTAGTTCTTTTTTGAAGGTCTGATAGAATTCTGCACTAAAACCATCTGGTCCTGTGCTTTTTTTTTTTTTTTTGGATGTAAGAATTTCATTGACCACTTCTATTTCTTTAGGGGTTATGTGACTGTTTAGATGATCTATTAGATCCTTATTTGTTTTTGGTACTAGGTATCTGTCTAGGAAATTGTCCATTTCCTCCAGATTCTCCAGTTGTGTTGAGCACAGGTTTCTGTAGTAGGATTTGATGATTTTTTGAATTTCCTAAGTTTCTGTTGTTATATCTCCCTTTTCATTTCTAATTTGTTAATTTGGATACTGTCTCTGTGTCCTCTGATTAGTCTGGCTAAAGGTTTAACTATCTTGGTGATTTTTCTCAAAGAACCAACTCCTGGTTTTGTTGATTCTTTGTATGGTTCTCTTGGCTTCTACTTGAATGATTTCAGACCTGAGTTTGATAATTTCCTGTCTTCTACTCCTGAGTTGGATTTTTGATGGGGATTGCATGGAATCTGTAGATTGCTTTTGGCAAGATGGCCATGAAATTCTTAGGCAAATGGGTGGAACTAGAAAATATCATCCTGAGTGAGGTCACCCAATCACAAAAGAATACATGTGGTATGCACTCACTGATAAGTGGATATTATCCCAGAGGCTTGGAGTACCCAAGACACAATTCACATATCAAATGAAGCTCAAGAAAAGGAAGAATAAATTATGGATACTTTGGCCCTTCTTAGAAGGGAGAGCAAAATACCCACAGAAGGAGATACAGAGACAAAGTGTGGAGCAGAGTCTGAAAGAAAGACTATCCAGAGACTGGCCCACCTAGGGATCCATCCCATATACAGCTACAAAACCCAGACACTACAGTGGATACCCACAAGTGCTTGTTGACTGGAACCAGATATAGCTATCACCTATGAGGACTTGCTAGTGCATGACAAATACAGAGGGGGCCACTCTCAGTCAGACAATGAACTGAGCACTGGGTCCCCAATGGAGGAGCTAGAGAAAGGACCCAAGGAGCTGAAGGGGTTTGGAGCACCATAGGAGGAACAACAATATGAGCCATTCAATATTTCCAGATCTCCCAGGGACAAAACCATCAACAAAAGAATACACATGTAGTTACCCATGACTCCAGATGCATAGGCTGCAGAGGATGGCCTTGTTGGACATTAAAGGGAGGAGCGGACCCTGGTCCTGGGAAGGCTCAGTACTGCAATCTAGGTGAATACGAGGACAGGGAAGCTGGACAGGGTTGATTGAAGAACTGGAGGGAGGAGGGATGTGTTATGAGACTTTTGAGGGTGGGGAAAACCAGGAAAGGGGACAACATTTGAAATGTAAATAAAGAATATATCTAAAAAAAAAAAGAACCTATTTGAAGTCTGTCTTCTGAATTTACTGTCTTCTGTTTTCTTCAGTTAAGAATAAACTTTAAAAGAAGCTTCCCCTGAAACTTCCTTAAATTTCTAATTAAAACAATTAAATGGATTTAAAAAATTAAAGAAACCCTTTCTTTATTGGAAATCAATTGCCTTTGGATAGCTCAGAATCTAAAGAATAATGGTAGATGATCAAAGTAAATTTAAATGAAAATATGTATGTCTTCTTTTTCAGTCTGATAGATAACAGTTGTTAATTTTGCATAGTTACAAATATTACTTGTGAAGCCTGAATCAACCCACAAATAAAGCCATGTATTTTCTTTCTTTTTTATTTTCTATATTCTTTGTTTACATTCCAAAGTCTTTCCCTTTTCTCAGTTCTCCCTTCACCGTTTGTCCCATAAGTCCTCTTCCCTCTGCCCATTCCCCAATCATCCCCCAACACCACCACCATTTCTCTGTTCTGGTACTCTCCTACAATACTGGATCCAGTCTTTTTGGGACCAGGGTCCTCTCCTTCCTTCTTCTTGGGAATCTTTTGATTTGCTAATTGTGCCTTGAGTATTCAAAGCTTCTGGGCTAATTATTATCCACTTATCAGTGATTGCATTTCATGTGTATTCTT